>CAXAMN010000001.1:1002976-1030405 GCA_963970005.1 Durusdinium trenchii | reverse complement strand
TCCTCCGGCGGTACGGCTGACTCACATGACAGCTGAGCAGGCACTATATGTGCCAGCGTTTTGACATGTGTCACATGATTTTGGATCCGGATATCAGGACTCCGGACTGACCGATGAAGGGGGAGCAAAATGGAGTCACGCTGTTTGAGCCACAAAGTTTGCTGTTTTGTTGAACAATAATGAAATCTGGAAACCATGTGGCTTTTTTGAATCATGTCAGGTCACCCGTATGTGCTGATGATTGGCTATCTTCTCAGATTCAGCCGGTATAGTTTCTCAGTGACGACCAGACTATTTCAGTGATTCCGAAGAACCCAAACGACCAAAACTTTGTTGGGGCAAGGCTAGAACTACTTCTGGAGCTCCTGCTTGCAGTTCTATGCCAGGCCAGGTCAGTCAACTTCACAGTGTTAAACTGCGTTGATACATTTTTGACCATTTTTGATCCAAATGGGAGTTGGCCCAAATGACATGTGTAATTACAGTGACGCATATCCTTTGGACTCACAGTAGTTCATGTTCAATCACAGTTTTTAGTAACAATTCATCGGTCTATTGTCATTTAACTCGCGACGGAGCTGCTATGTCGTACACGTCCAACAAAAAGCTTGGCATCAGACGGCCGCCTTCGTCATATGCAATTTTCTTGCAGACACTTGCCAAGAACTCCAAGGGAAAAGGTCAACCAACGCATCGGCTGTACAAGAAGACATTGTGGTTCAGTGAGCCAGCTTACAAGTGGCAGTTGCTCAGTGAGGACGAGAAGAACCACTACAGGGAATTGGCAATGTCACATGGCCGTCAAAAGAAGCGAGAACGGGAATCAGTTCTTGGTATGACATCTGACGACCTGACTCTGACACATGACGTGCTGACAGATGAAAATGTGCCAGTTGCCGAGCATGAATTTGTGTGCCATTTAGGATCCTTCTCCAAACAGTCAGTGCTTGGCCAAGGAACATATGGAGTCGTTTTTGCTTTCAAGGAAAAATTTACAGGCTTGACCATTGCAGCAAAACTTCCAAAGGCAGCTGACAGCCAGACATGCCCACCTGTTGACGAGCCAACCGTTGAAGATATTGAGCGCGAGAAGAACATTTTGAAGACATTCGACAGTTGTTGGATTGTCAAGTGTTTTGGGTTTGCGATTTCTTCAGGTGGTGCTGTGGCTTTGCTCCTCGAGATGGCAGAGATGTGCTTGAGAAGTTGGTTGCAGAAGAACCCGCTTTGGCCACGTGGAGTCAGCAGACACTCTGCCAGATGTGAGCGTTCCATCCAACTTCATCGATGGCAAATTCTTTGCCAAATGACACATGCCTTGATGTATTTGCATGCCAAGCAGGTGGTCCACTGTGACATCAAACCGGCCAATTGCCTTGTGTTTAATAAGGGCGCAGTGGTGAAGCTTGCAGACTTGGGATGTGCCAAATGTTTGCCAGACGAGAGGCAGAAGATACAAGGGCTTGGGCGTCACTATTACACAGAACCGTATCGGGCACCTGAATTGCTTCTGCATCCTGATAGCCAAGTTACTTTCAGGTTCGAAGCTGACATATATGCCGCTTGCTGCTCAGCCTTTGATGTGCTGGCATCTGAAGCTGTTTTGTTCAGAGAGCCACATGTCATACGCGAAGTGGTCATGTCCAAGGGGTCAATGACAGGAGAAGAGTTCCACATTTGGCGCAGTGCCAGAGATACCCGCATAGCACGTGCTGTCATGTTACGACATGGGCAGGAGTTTGTGCTACTTGGAGTCGAGTTGAAACCCAAAAGGCAAGACCTGAAGGCAATGGATTTGTTTCTCAAGGCTCGTGTTTCAGAATTGTTGCCTTGATGGTCCTGCCATCTTTGTCACTGATTGTTGGAGCAGCCTCAGTGTTGTCGCCTGGATAAAAAGTCCATATACGGCTTAAATTCTACCATGTGACTGATGAGCTTGATGTTTGATGGGCATCAGTCATGTGAAAAGAGTCTGGCAACTTGTCGGCCTGCCAGGTCGACTTCAACTTGGACCGTATGGCCCTTGAAGTGACGCTTCACATTGTTCACACTGCAGCCTGCATGCAGTTACAGTTTAGTTGGTTTGTGGAAGTCTTTTGCAGCGTGCAAGTGGCTCGAGCAGCTTCGCTAGTCATCACTCCTGCTGTCACGTGATAGTTGACCGCATGCCAAAGTCTGATCCCCATCCTGCCACCTTTTTGAGACATGAGTTCTTGTCAGCGCGTTGCCCCATCGAAAGAAACTACTGTAAGGCCCATGAAGGTCATGAAGAAGAATAAGGCTGTGAAGAAGTATCATTTGAAGAAAGAGAGCCTTGCTTGACATGACAAGTGTTAAACCATGACTATTTTTTGATGCTTACAATCAAAGTTGTTCCTGCTGAGGAAGTGCTTCCGGAAGACCAATGTGCCGATCCCCATTGATGGCCCAGATGGCCCGGCTGATGTCAAGTGTTCCTTCACCTGGGCCAAGGTGTTCATGAAGAGAATGGAGCGGGCACTGGGCAAGGACTTCCTCGCCAGACGTTTACGGTCATGGTCGTGGTGTATGGGCACTGCTTTCTCCGGCGTGGGCTGTGCAGAGTCGGTCATTAGCCTTTTAACACATGTTTCAATTTCAGGTGCATGTGCGTGTGTGCCATTTGTCCACGAGTCTTTAGAGTGAAAGATGGACAGCTTGCACCAAGGCAGCTTTGAGTTTGTCGAATGCTGCTAAGCCATATTTGTCGTTTTCATCCAGCCATCCAGTGATCTTCGACTGGGCTGTGGAATGCAATACCAGTTGTCAGAAGGCAGGGCACAACTCACCCAAACTGTTCATGCATCCTTGAGTCTGTGTTGAGTGCGATCAGTTTTTGGATGATTGAGGTACTCAAGAATACATATGGCATGTGCGTTGCTCCCGATATCATGGGCTTCTTTCCGGAGAAGGGGAGCTGCCACTGCATGACACATGACAAGGTTTGCCCAGTGAAGTCGACTACTCGCAGCTTGCAAGCGCATTGAAAGTTGGCTCATGTCAAGCACATAAGTTAATGTAACGGGATTGCCTGCCGAGGTATGCGTGTCAACGTGGCAGGACGGACTGACTGAATTGAAAGACATGTGATTGTCAGTCTTTGCCACACGCACGATGGTTAAAGTGAACCTTGTTTCAGCCAGGAGGTCCATGTGTCTCATATTCCATGATGGGCAAGCGGCGCAAGGCCCTTGATCCTGTGGTCAAGACACATCGGCGATACTTCAAGCTTCACAAAAAATGGTGACAACAGCGACATTCTGCTGTGGGAGAATGTCACAGAGTATGACCTGACTCTGTTGACACGTGCCCTGGGGACAAAGTGGCAGGTCATGCACGCGTGCATTGATCCACAATTGTTTGGTCTTCCAGCCAGCAGGACACGCCTTTATGTGTTGGCCTTCAGGAAGGACCGTCTTGCCTGGCACCCTGACGTTCCGGACCTGCGGCAGTTGTTGAGGACATTGACTTCACGTGTTCACCGTGATTTCACATGTGACAAGTTCTGGTGGTCACCCAAGCAGACGCACCGTTTGTCACATGCTGATGCACCACCCTCAGACCCATGTTTTTTGTTCAGTCGATTCATTTGGCTTGTGCTATTAGCCCGTGACCGGCGTGAGGCAGCCAACCTCGAACAATACAGCAAGCATATGCCGAAGAAGGTCATCGTTGAATTGTCACAGATGGCAAAGAATGGTCGCGGACGTGGAGCTACCCCTCCAGATCCTTTGCCAACATTGTTGACAAGTTCGGGGCGGATGTTCCACAAGGCTAGCTGCAGACAATGCGTTTTAGAAAGGCAGTTTGCTTAATTATTAACATCTTTGTTTGCCACAGGTGAGACAGCAGTTCCTGAGCGTGGAAGAGGCCTTGTCCACGCACTGCATCCCTGTGACACCTGGGGCTGCCAAGGCCAGCGGTAGCCCACAGTTGGACATTAGCCATGTTTCACATGGGGAAGGTGTCAAGATGGCAGGGAATGCCATGAGCCTGCCCTGCGTTGGCGCAATGCTTTTGTGTGCTGTAATTGGCTTGACCAAGTGACACTTGCCACTTGCCAATGATTGAAGCTCAGACCCAGCTATTTGTGTCTGGGCAGGGGTTAGACAGTGGACCAACTGTCTTTTCAATATTCGATGCGGAGTGCAGGGGTTTTGAAAAGTGCATGACAGATTGATTGATTTGCTTGGATTTGGAGAGATGAGATTACCTAGGCGTTTTCCGGAAAACGCCTAGGTAATCTCATCATTCATGCATCATGATTTACATTGGCTTTACTTAGCCAAGTAAAGAGCATGTAATCCATTGGAATGTGCACATAAAATTACCTAGGCGTTTTCCGGAAAACGCCTAGGTAATCTATGAAGAAAAAGTTAGAACATTACCTCATATGACAAATGTTGTCATTTTCTGCTGCAGTGCCATTTGCCACCTGACAGTTGACCGAGCCGCCATCAGACCGGACTACCATCAGCCATAGCTCCTCAGACTTTGACATCGCTTCTGGAACACGCTGGAAACAATCCTGATATGGTCTCTGCACTGGATGTCATGAAGGTCATGATTCCAGATGCGACATGTCTTGTTACTACACATGGCCGTTGCAAATTTGAAATTTGTTTTACCTGTTACCTGTCTTGTGCAATTAAGCTATTATAGCAGGTCAATGAGTTTTTGCTTTGAGTCTGTGTATGTACTTAGCCACAGATGTCCCACAGTTGGACATTTAGTCATGGGACAGTGTCAAAATGGCAGTTTGCACTTCAGATATTAATGCTCACTCTCTCATGGATGTTTGGTTACAGTTGTGATGCCTTTGCGTCTCCCGAACCGAGGTGAAAGAGAAGTTGATACCTGTACTCAAGAAGCTGAAGCTGATTCCGAATGAGCTGAAGGATTTGGACTCGGTGGCACCGTTGACGTTGCCAGAACAGTCAAGTGCAACTGCGACAAATGGCAACAAGAGTAGAAAGGTGTGCTCATACAAGGAGATGTGGAAAAAGGACAATGCTATCCAAAGCCTTCGCGCAAGTGCGTTGTATGAAGCAGGTGGGAGTGGTTTCTGGATGTCCTGCAGCCCGGTTGACAACTTGCCACTTACTGCTGAAGGCGGTGTGCCGTGTGAAACTGATGCCAGTGCCTCGTGGCCGATCGACCTTGGCAGCTGGAACCAGTTGACACATGCCAAGGCTCTCTTTGATCCAAGCCCGCATCATCATGGCCGGATTCTTTTCCCTGTGACACTTGAGACAGCTGTCAAGTCCGCAACTGACGTCGTGTCTCCCAGCGGTGGCGAGCATCCGGCCAGTTCGAAGCTGCTGTGCGGACATTTGATACTTGCCGCATGGTGGCTGGCAATGCACGAGGCGATTGTGGCAAGTGACGATGACCGGATTGGGGCATTGTTTGAGGCCATGTTGACAGTCACCATTCGGGTCACCCTTTGGGGACCCTGAATGAGAAACACATGATGGTGGTAGTTTCCGCTGACCTGTGCTTGGAAGAGAAATCTGGTTGGTTGGCCCCTCCAACTGGCAAACTGTCTGGACAAGCGGACGGATTCAGGGAGAGGTGCAGGTATGCCCTGCAACTGGCATCCCAGAGTCAATCGACACTTGCGTTCCTTTTCGACGGACGCTCACGTGAAGTGCATCGCATGCCAGAGCCTCAATTGTCAAACTACTTGGTTTTTCAATGTTTTTCATGTCATGTGCGATTTGCCATTTGCCAATCCAGGATCGATGAGATTTGCAATGCAACGAAGATTGACACGTGCCAGCTCTATCTGACATACCGTGGGAAAATCAATAAAACCACGACAAGGAAGGTCTTTGGTAGCCAGATGAATTGTGAGAGCTGCTTCGTTGCCCTCTCGGTACCACGTGTCCGCCTGAGCACAGTCGATCGGAAGGACCTCAGCTTTTTCAATTTCAGTCTACCTGATTGTTGAGGTTGAGTGTTGTGGTTTCCAAGCTGACATAGATGAAGTTTGTGCCCTTTGCTTCCAGGACGAATTTGCCACTGAGGAGGAGCCGACCACTGCATTTGTGACATATAGCAACATACCCTATCCTCAAAATTTGCCACTCATCGACTACGACATCAAGGCCAAAATGCTTGGACTGGAGAAGACACCGGCTGATGAGGTCAAGCCACTCAACGCAGTCCATTAGGGTTTGATTGCTTTGCATTGATCATCAATGCAATCATCACACATCTTCACCCTGTTTGTTTTGCCCAGGAAGCCACGTGACTGGTCCCATGGCAACAATGTCCCCCTCTTTTGGAGTGAGACCAAGCCGGTCACTTTGTGGCAGGGCCTGATTGAGAACTACCTTGCAGCTCAGGTGGTAGATCTCAGTTGCTCACTTGCCCTTGCACGTGCTTGCCTCAAAACTGGCACAAAGTACGTGGGTGTAGCCATGTCACCGGAGCATAGCCAGTGGGCACAGAATGCTGTCAACCAGGATGCCATTCGTGTCATTTGTGAATCGGGCCATTGCCTCCATCAGTCATCATTGTCGGAGCTTTTGCAAAAGCATTTTGCTGACCTTTGTCAGGAAGGCAAGGAGGAAGATGGTGACCCTCTTCCTCCAACACCTCCTTCTTGACTGACACCTGATTTAATCATGTGACAATTTTGATTCACTATTGACCAGAAGCGCATCAGTCAAAGTCAAAGTCATCATTGGACCATCCATGAGTTTTCCTTCTATGTTCTATTTTAAAACGATGTCAGTTCACCTGTTCCATATTCTGAACGACTGTTTTTTCATTGCGCTTCTGTTGCGGGAGACACTCAAAAACTCTAAGAGCAATCCGAAGAAGAGTGGCGCTGTGACGCATTTCTTTCTGTCTATTTCACATTTGCGTTGCTCATTGCATTGAACTTAGAATGTTGTTTTGGTCGCGTCTGAATTGTCCGTTCGAGGCTTGATGATTCAAGACACGTGATAGGCCTCAGCGGTTGAACACATAAACTTTGAAAGGCTAATAAAGAATCTTCCATTGGGCTATATATACCTTGGACAGTGACATGACTGATTGACAATGACATTTGACACGTGGCCATTTTTGGAGTGGAGTTGAATATCAATACATGGATAGTTCAATGGTGTTCAATCTCAACCTGTTCATTTGTAGACATGACACTTGCGTACGTCAGACAACATTGTGACAGTGATGACTTCGGCTACCCTGGCCACTAATTTTTGCTTGAGGTTAACTTACCTCTCCGATGTCTTCACCAATGACACATGCAGGGCCGAGGTGGGGAGTGTGTATGCTGAGACTGACAATGCATGGAATCAAAGAGTCACTGAACTTTGGCGCAGAAGGCTCCAGGTTTACAGGCCTGACATTCTCTGAGTGACACGTCAGACTTGAATTGCCCTTGCCGCTGCTTTGACAGTTTCCACGTGACATATGATTTTTTTGAAATTGTTCGGCAAGACCAGTTCAGAATGTATATGTACCGTCAGATACTTGTTCTTTGACATTGAGTTTGTGTCAGTCCACTCTCTTGACAAACCCCAATGGGTTTAGACAAATGTAAAATTTGTCAGTGGAGTTGGGGACTAGTGTCAATAGACTTGCTGCTGAGCTATGCCACGGCGTCCACTCGCAGAGATTTTGAGTGACGATGTGCCACTTAGAGAACTTGCCTCGGCAACTGAAGCAGAACTCCAGGAGGTATGTGTGAGTGCCAAGGATATCTTCAAGGCTCGATTTCGCTCCTGGTCACTTGGTGTCGGCTCGCACCTGCTGCCCAATGGTACCCGTGTCACATGGCTGGGGGAAAAGCTAACAGATGACAAATGGGGGATGGGTTGCGGCATTTGTGCTTCTTTTGCATTGAGAATGGCGGGCCTGCAACCATCAGGGTCAAAGCGACGTAGACGTACGTACAGCACCAAGTGGTCACGATACCAAGTGACAAGTGCCAAGTGCGCGCAAGCCTGCACCCTCAGAAAGCATTCACTGTCGGAACTCCATATGGCAGCTGTGAAAGCATGGCAGTTGCCATTGTCATGTGTCACTTTGACATATGACACGTGCAACGATGCCAAGTTGCTGGCAGGAGCAGTGCCACAGCCGACGGACTGGTTGCATGCCTGGTCTGTGACACGTAACAGCCTGTCGAACCGTTGTGCATCCAGGTTGGATTTCACAGACCAGTTCATTTGCAGCATGCGGATCGATGTGCAGGCTGTGGAGCGCAGGGCATTTGCTCAAATGCAGATAGTGATGCAGGAGAGCATCAGGAGGAAGAAACGATGTCACTTGTCACGTGCCAACTCGATCACCTTGTCGGTGGACGACAAGAAGCCGTACCGGCTTGTTCGGTACAAGGCATGTGACACTGACGGCAAGATAGAGTCTGGATTGCTATGTGTCTTGTATCCCTTGAAGGTGCTGATGGAGTGTGACCCAGAGGAGTGGAATGAAGACAAATGTGTCATGGCAGCTGACTCAATAGCTGATGGCGTCCGTGGATTTTGCACACCGCTGGGCGAGGGCTGCAATGAGATTCTGTACAGTCATATCATTTGCAACGTGCGAGCATTCACAGCAGACGGTGCTCCATATGCCCAGAAGACTGGCAGGGTGCTTAAAGATCGACATTGCCGCAATATTGTCCTGATCTTCCGTGATGCTTGTCACATGATTCGCTTGGCATGTCGAGACCCACTACTTTGTGGAGAGGCTTACAAAAAGGCATGGGAGACACTTTTTGGTGACAAGTGTCTAATGCCCCAGCTGCAGTATTCACCAGAGTGGAGGGCGAGGCTCTCGATGCTGCAACATTTGCTCTTGGCTGATGACACATTGGGAGGAATTCTGAAATCGAAGTTGAAACACATGTCATTTGCAGCGCAGCGATGGGAGAGCTCCAGCACACCTCAGCGTAACTTGGCTGCTCGTTAACTATTATAGGTGCGCTTCCTATTATAAATTGGGGCTCCTATTGTTCAAAATAGTGTTTCAATGGAGTTGTTTGCAAACCTGACTCACACTGTTTGCTGATTGGCTATCAAGGTCGCTTTTGCTACTTGATATTGCCGATTGCATTGCTGCTTGCAATGACATGTTCCGACGTGAGGAACGATCCCGGCACACGTGCTAAGTGCCACCACATGCTATCTGAGCTGCGACCTAGCCTCTTTGTGACCATTGGCATGGCATCTGACTACATGCAAGAATGCATGGCTTTTCTGCGGCATTTTGACTTCGCGACCATTTCAGACACGTTGCAGGATTTTCGGATCAGGATGACACGTCTGTTTTTGGAAGCGAGGGTGCTGGAAGATGTTGATGGACCAGATGAGATTCAGACATGTGCCTTGGCTAGTTTGATAATTAGACTGATTTGCAACCGTTTTATTAAAATAGAGCTTAAATGCGAGTAGTTTGATGCTGACGCTTCTTTAACTACAGAGGTGCTGCATTGGCTGTGCGCAATGCTATGCAGGCCCCTGAGATTCACGTGGCTGGCAAGGTTTACCACCTTTGGCCACATGGCTCAGCAAAGGTGGACACTGGAATCAGAGACGCGGTGGAAGGGATTCAACTGGCATGTGAGCTTTTCCTTGATCGTCTTTCTTGCGAGCTTCCGTCAGGTGACTTGAGAGTCTTGGCCTGTAACTGTAGACCAATTATTTTGGATTAAAGCTTTGTCTTCTGTAGCATGTTGAGTCTCCGCTTTGTAGTTGTTATATTAAGGAATGCAACTTGTCATTTTCAATGTGAAGCGGTGGATGCTGCTAGATTCAGAAGCTGCGAAGCAGAGTTGGCGCAAGAGTGTGCGAACTTTGTTTGGATTGCTCGGCTTTGAGTCCAACGAGCTGCAAGCGGCGGTTCAAGAGTACCTTGATGCAGTGCCCTTTGGACTTTGAACTTGATAATCTTTAAAGTGACGTGGACTATTATGGCCTGAATCACAATTATCACTTTGACCAGTTGTGGTGCAGCGATGCAAAATTGGGTGGACTCACCTCAATCTTTGTTACAACTTTGAAAGTTTTTAAAGTTACAGTTCATTGGCCTTGCGGTATGTATCCTTAATGTCTTTTATGTAACATGTCATATATGGCAGTGAGTTCGCTCAGGACAATGTTGCGCGAGAGACATGCCCGCAGCTTTGGCAATGACACAATTACGGATTGGAGACCTTATTGGAAAACTGTGTTCAGCTTCAGATGGCCGCGGTTGCATCGGTTGGTTTCGCTTTATTTGTCACTGGATGTTGGCAGCTGCCAGTTGGAGCGTGACTTGGGACAGCTTGCACATTTGACACGCATCAAGTGCAGTGCTGCTCAGACTGATTGCGCTGACTTGGAGCGCTGTTTGGAGATCATGCTTGATGGCCCGCAAAAGGAGAGTGACTTGAGTGACAGGCGAGTTTCAGAGACGCCAACATTGCAATTGTCGCGTCACATTTGCATGCCGATGAGTGAGCCCAAGCCACAGCTCATTCCAACAGATGCCTTGCGTGACATGTGCCAGATGTGGGTTGAGCTGTACGGCCGGCGCTTCCATGTCTACAAGACCCGATTTGACAAAGGTACAAAACGTGGACACCATGTTGGCTCCGAGGCATGTGCCATAAGTGGCCAGAAAAGAGGACGTGATGCACTGGTGGCGGGTGATTCTGTCGACCGCCAGGTGCTGGGAGTGCCACGTGATACATGGTCAGTGAAGAAGGGTCGGAGAATTGAGAACCACAGGTTGTTCAACGAAGCGCATCAGCACTTCAAGCAGGCGTCTGCAGACATAAAGAAGAAACACCTGGAAAACCGGCCAGGAGGAAGTGGGAAGTGTCTCTACCCAGCAGGCAGGGTGTTCGTGGTGGGAGAACGATAAGTGACGTTATTGTGTTTGATCATTGATGTTTGGGATTGGTACCGGAAAAGGTAGAGCTTAGTCAACTGTCATCAACTCTCACGGCTTTGCTGTGCTTCATTTAATTAGTTGTTGAGGTCCACTGCGGAAGGGACAGATCTTTGAAGCACCATCACGCCACAGTGACAGCGCCTCATTGCCACAAAGGCTGGTGGCAATTGACTTATGTACCTTGTCAGCTTCGCCTTTCAACCGCTGCAAATTATTGCGGCCTCAGAATTGGAATGCACAGACCATCGTCGATGCGCTCAAAGTATCAAACCTTGTGATTGTTGACCACCAGAGCGACATCAGCTACACTGACCAGATGCCTGGGCCTCAAGCATGTTGTTGATAGCAGTTAATGCTTGGCCACCTTTAAATGTTAAATTAGTTGTTTTAATACCTCATCAGTGTCAACAACACCACTGATTTTGATGGCTGTGCGCAGGCACCACATGAACCTGAAGATCCTGCTCGGGACTATTGCCTTGGGGTTGTCAACGGTGTCACGTGACCAGTGGGAGGCTGCCGCTGGAGACTCTCAACGTTTGACAGGGTGCATGATTGTGCATAAAGCGGCGCTTAAGTGTACAGTGGCATCCATTCTCTATAGTGACACGTTCAATGTGAAACATTCATCGATGCAGCGGTTTATTGATGCACTGGTAAGCCTTCCAGGGAGCAAGTGGAAGGTGGTGTCACGTGACAACATGTCGCGCGACTTGCCGCGTGGGGTTATCAATTTAAATCATCTTTCTGATGTATCCAAGATGCTGCGACAACTCCGGTTGACCGCCAAACGCGGACTCCAAGCAGCAAACTTCAATAGGGGTGGGTGAACAGCTGCGTGCCTGAGCAGCAAAGTTAGTTGAAAAAATGTTGGAAATAAGAGCTGCGTGCTGATTGAAACAGAACCATCCGTTGAAAAAGTGACACGTTCCACTTGAATCTAGCCGTTGTTCTTTATTGATGTGTTCGATGTTTAGCTCAGTGATGTCGGGCGTCGTCCTGCAAGAGGCCTTGCAGTTGATGACCAACCTCGAGTTCGATCAAAACGTTTGCAGGACTGAAACTGGTGGTTCCAAACATGGTTCAGTGAGCAGCTACATCACGATTGATTGCGTTTGCCAAACATTCAGTTTTCAGCGTTGAATGTGATTTGATTGGTTTCTTGAAACAATGTTCTTCCGCCATCAACCGCTTTGGATCAAGTCACTTGACTCTTGACTCACGACGCTTCGCCAGACACCTGTTGCATCGCACAAATGGCCCTGGTGAACGATAATCGCGCTGCTCAGATTCCGGTGGGCATCGCCGTGCTGTCGAAGGATCAGTGGGATGCGTGGTTGGCAACACCATCTGGCAGTGATCATTTGACAGAAACTTGATGTTGATTTGGCAGCACGATTTACATTGGACTTGATTTGAGGGCTGGTTCTTTGAGGTGTCTCGGTGATAGTAACTTATCAGTAGTGTCATTTGATGCCTTTGACATGTGTCATGTGTCATTTGAGGATAGTGACACGTGGCCGTTGACATTAAAGTTGCGGCTCCACAAGTCACCTTTGACAGCTGCCCTGTGGAAAGTGCGTGAGGACGCCAATGCCTTGAAGGTCAGCTTGTCATCTGCCACGAAGCACAAGGCCAAGTGTTTGCGGAAGACTGACCTTTTGACAGGTGGCTTTTGGCTGTGCGATGTCACGTTGCCAGATGACACGTTCCGCGAGTGGTTGAAGAAGGGAACGCTGGTACGTGACCAGGAAGAATCCTTCACGTGTTACATGGACTTTTCAAGATGATGAAGGAGCCATTTTGTCAAATGACACCTGCCATGTGGCAGTTGGAGGAGCGGCCATGGATCCACGCATGTGGGACGAGTCCACCCGCGCCACAGTGGACGTTCTACGTGCCACTTGACAAAAAGACGTGTGACATGATGTTGCCAGAGTGCTGGGCCTGGATGGAAGCAGCCAACCATCGTGACATGTGGGCACTGCTCAAGAGGAATCTTGATTTCTGCTTTAACAGTGATTTTTGTGTTTGTCATTGTTGTTTTAATTGTAGCTTGCGCGTTTTAATGATTGATTGAAGCTAAGAGGCATGCTGGCCGACGCGGTGGCAATTGGCCTGATGAAGCAGTCCCAATGTTCGAGAAGAAGAAGGAAGCTGTGATCCTCATGGCATGCATGTCCTATGACAGCAACCGCATGGTGACCGTGTCAGTGAACGCAGCCACAGCGTCCAAGTTCATCAGACCCATGCCAGGGATGATGGATGTGTGGTACGCGCCAGAGGACGCCTTGCGCGAAGCAGCTGGCAGCTTGCAATGGTCCGTGTCATTTGTTGACTTGAGCACCAAAGCATCACCTCACAGCCGTAACAATTGCAAGATGGCATTCTTCCACGAGAAGAAGAGAAAGAGTGATGCATCAGCTGTCATTGACAGGACAGACGGACTGCTGTGGCTTCTTTTGATTCGGGTAGTTGATCGCCTTGCTTAAAATAGTGATTTTATATTCATTTGATATTCGATTGATTTTCGCTGTCAAACCAAGTTCATGTTCAAGAACAATCTGATCCAAATCAAACATTTGATGCAAATCACGCGCAGGATCAACGAAGACATTGAGCGGACAGATAACATTTGCAAGCGCCTGAAGACCATCAAGGAGGAACTGGCGGCTGGCACGTTGAGCAATCGAACGGCGTTTGAACAGCACAGAGAGCTGGGTTTGATGCTCCAGTGACTTGTGATCTGTGACAGTTTGGCGAGTGATGGCTCCTGAGTCTGCCACCACATGTCGCCTGATTTTGAATGATGCTGCGATGTAGGTTTTTGTTGATGACGCCTAGGCAGCTACAGCTAATATCGCTGGCCATCTCCCTGAGTGAAAGTTACAGCTGGAGTTTCAGATTCAGATGTGAGTCATGTAAGTGTGAGAATGCGAAGTCGCTTTAACTTGACGATTGGGTTTTGTCACAAACCAGTGCATCTTTGAGATCTCTGATGGTTTGCAGGATTCAGATGACACAGCTGGTCAGAGGCAGCGTTATGAACATATCGAATGAGTTGGATTACACTCATCGCGTTTCACAATTGACACTTGAGATGATGCATTTCACAAACAGGTTGCTCTTTGAATTCCAGTCACTGGTGCTAATCCTTAATTTGCCTTGATTGAGCCAAGGTGGCAGTTATTAACAGTGATAAAGTGTTCAGACACATGACTCTTGGAATCTGGATGCGCTGCTTGATTCAATTCATGACGACATCCTGCACGCATGGCCCTGACAGGATAGTGCCGCTGCCAAGCTTTGTAGGACGTCTGAGTGAGGCAACTTCCACGTGTTGTCGTGCTTTACTGTGTTTGGATATTCAGCATTGTTTCTGTTTTGCGTTCACGGAAATACGGTCTCACAAAGAGACGAGCCTTTGAACTGCGCGCCAGGCTGACCTGCAAGTGAACGCTGCGTATGACAAAGCTGGTTGCCACGTGACACGTGACACTCTTTGAACATAATTGTTCGTAGACCAGGTGAATCAGGCAGCTTCATTTGAATTTGTGTCGCAGTTTGACATTTGACAAATCACAGTGGCAATTCAGATCCACTGCAGCGCAGCCGCATCAGATAGGTAGTCGCTTGCGAACTCAGACCAGCATGGTGGGCTGTTGAATTTGTGACCCTTACACATGTTTCTTTCAGATTTCATTCAAATTCATTCAAATTTAGTTCAAATTTTAGTCTTGCAAATTTGAACTAAATTTGAATGAATTTGAATGAAATTTGAAAGAAAACCATGCATTTTTGCAGTTTTGTTGATTAAAGTGCTACAAACACCAGTCCCAGTCTGGCCTGAACTTGGCAAATTGTGGCTGGCACCGCGTAGAATGGGGTCGCCAGACTTTGAGCCCGGCGCTGAACAACCTTGAACAGAGTGGTTGTTCAGCGCCGGATGGGGACAGGAGACATATGACAGCTTGACAGGAGAAAAAAGGCTGAAACAAACCCACGTTGAAACAAACGGTGATTGTCAATCATTTGATGTTTTCCGTTGGCAAGGCCCTTCCACTTCTGCCGGATGACACTTGCCACATGAACATTAATCACATGCTTTGATGAATTAAATGACAGCCAAACGTTTTGGCAACGTCAATTGTCATGACCTGGATGCTTAATGTCCCTGAATTTGTGACCCTTACACATGTTTCTTTCAAATTTCATTCAAATTCATTCAAATTTAGTTCAAATTTTAGTCTTGCAAATTTGAACTAAATTTGAATGAATTTGAATGAAACTTGAAAGAAAACCATGCATTTTTGCAGTTTGTTATTCTATCAACACAAGGCTTTGCAAACCCCACCATCCCTGCATGACAAAAAAGATTTTTCAAACCAGTCGAAACGTCCACCCAGTAGTAGTACGGCCAGGAACCCCCAGTAGCGTCCTTGCTCCTAGTAGTACGGCCAGGAGCCCCCAGTAGCGTCCTTGCTCCTAGTAGTACGGCCAGGAGCCCCTAGTAGCGTCCTTGCTCCTAGTAGTACGGCCAGGAGCCCCTAGTAGCGTCCTTGCTCCTAGTAGTACGGCCAGGAGCCCCTAGTAGCGTGCTCCTAGTAGTACGCGGAGGACAATAGCTCAGATTCCTGCAGCCTTTAGGTAGCAGGGCAGGATGAATCTGTGTGCATGAAGACAGCGCGTGCAGTGATCGCCGCACCACGGCAAGCTGGATATCTGACATCCTCAGGGTGACCTTCCCGGCGCCACCATACTGTATGTGAGTCCCACCTTTTGGAGAACCAACAATGGAAATCCATTGACTCATGCATGTACAGGCAATATTGTGGGAGTTTCACCAAGTGCAACCAAATGTCGGGCAAGGTCAAATGATACCCACTGAGCTTATCTCGATGCAGTATCCATATCCATCAAACTCACAAGATGCTATGGGAGGCCATAGCCGACAAGACATCAAAACAAAGCAATGTTGAATTACATATCATGCTTGATAGATAGCTACTGTGATCGCGATGGCTTTTTCCTTCTTCTGAGAGCTGATCAGAACAAATTGTACAAGAGGTTCAAGATTGGAAGGTTGTATTATTGAGTATTGCCAAACATCTCCATGGTGGCCAGGGTCGTAGTTATATATTCAGGTTGATGACACCCAAGTGACAGGGTAGAAACGTGTGCTTTTCCTCTTTACAAAATTTATGCATGCTTCTGCCATCCAGAAAATGATTGGGTGATCAGGGACGCTTCTGCAGGTCAAAGCCCACAACAGGCCAGCATTCTGTCCAGTTGAGGCACAGCCGATGGGGACTGGAGGGGTCAGAGGTGTGGAGCCTCTGGAGCAGATAGATGAAAAGGAATGACATGTAATGACACACTTCAGGAGGAATATATTTGGATAGCAACTTCACTCAAGAATCTCATTGGCATGACGTCTCTTTCCCAATGGAGTCAATTCCGGTGGACTAATTGCCACCCCGAAGTATACTAATTTATACTATCTAATAAATCTACTTTGTGGTGGACATGAATCCGCTGGAAGTCCACTGTGGTCCCTTGTAGGATTCTAAGCAGAAGGGGTTGTAGGTCCTGTATTCACAGGTTTGTTACCCACTGTCCTGTGTATGTAACTATATACACATACTGTATGTATACATAATATAGGTTAAACATCAAAACAATGAAGGTAAGGGCGGGCACCCTTACCTTATTCGTTCTTCTCTTTATGGATTTCAGGCGTTTCACATGGAGGCGATGCAGACAATTTATGGGATGAGATCTCCAAGAGCCTCAGACTCTGACAGATTAATTCTGTGTGTGCTTGCTACCTTTGTGTCTTGAAACAGACCGTTCTCAAAGCTAGTCAGCTGGACATTGTCATACGCCACATGCAAATTCGACGCAAGTGCTGTAAGCTGCTCCAGATAGTGTCAAGATTGGACACAGCCTCATGGGTTCGTTGAAATCACATAGACATGAGATCGCCTGGTTTGCGAATGTCCTGAGTGATTCGGCAGAATCGCGGCTGCAGGACTGTACTTTTGAGTTGCCTGACGTTCCGAGAACGTATCTTTTCTTAAGCTTTGCAGCTTCCAGATGGCCGTGGGCTTTCAAGAACTCCAATGAACTAGCCAGATGGAAAGCAACCAGCTAGCGGACTGGCTATGTTTCGCTGGCTCTTTGCCGGTTTTCAAAAACAACCCATTTTACGGTGTTTCTTTTTTCTCAGTTGGTTGGCCATATTGATGACGGGGCTGTGGGCATTCTAATTTGGTTTCTTATTTTTTGTTCTTGCTCCTGCTCCTTTCTGTTTCTCCTGCAATCTGCTTCTTCTGTTTGCTTATCTTGCTTCGTCTTAGTCTGTCTGGGCATCCAATCCCACACCTGGAGTAGATCGTCTTCAGTATTCAGAATTCAAGAATCGTTTGGAAGAGTTTTTGGTGGGCGTTCACCTCCTCGCGATCACATCGTCGCCTCATGGTGCCCCCAAAAGGTAAGATGACTAGTGCTCGTGGAAGCCAGGCCAGAGCGAATGCTGTGAATGAAAGAACCACCCGAAGGGACCCCCATTTTTTCGGTTAATTCGGAGTGCGCCGCTTTGACGTGACCGAATGCTCGGGAGGCGCCACTCAAGGGGGTCGAGGTGCTTTTGAAGTGTAACATTTTATATATCATTTTTCTGTGAGAAGATCGGCTGCAGCAGTCATTTATGGGTTTGCAATGAAGCAATGAGGACACAAAGTGAACAAAAAAACAGAGACTTTACCTGCAAGTTAGGCAGCACTACCTGCCATGAAGACTTTTTTTACAACAGTGTTTGCGGGTTCGGGAGACCCGCGGTGGATTCAACCTGCAAGTCTTCGCAACCAAGATTGTTTGATTGACAGAAGTGCAGACATGAAGAACCACAATGGCTCTTAAGATTGACGTTGCTTCTCAGGGCTGACACATTGATCTCTTTTGGCTCCATCCAGAAGTTCATGGGCAGAAGGTTTGCAATGGTTGCGACGCCTTACACGCTGCAAGTACCATACACAACAGTTCAATCCGTGGACTGGGGGATCCCCCCCACTCCTTCAAGACACGTTAACCACTATTAGGTTGGAGGCCATTACTACTAGTAGCAAGGACGCTATTAGGGTGGAGACCATCGCTATTAGAAGGTTTCTGGCGTTTGTTTCGTTCCTCCTTTTCGTGGGACACGCTCTGTGACTCTGTGACGTTTGTGGCCGAAGCTGTTTGCACAGCGTACTCTTGAATGCTGATGCATGCGATGCCCACAAGAGGAGCAACGATTCAGTGTGTGAGGCAAAGTCCGTGCTGTGCTAAACAGCCTAAGGGTCTCTTCTCATCCGCTCTTTAAGAGGTCGTAAAACATTCGGCCAACTGCACAATCACGTTGGGACACAGAGCCATGTTTCTGATAAATTCTCTATCATCCATCAGCAGAGACATGCGGGATCATGCGGGATCCTGTTTGATGCACACCCTTGAAATGCCAGTCTCAAGAAGAAGCGGGGTCTCCGTCAGGTGAGCACTTTGGAACTCGATCAAGGTCTTGGAACCTGAAGAGCTCGGTGAGAATTCTGCAATTAGATCCCTGAAGCATCTGAAGCCCCAAAACAAAAGAGACTGGTGAATAACTATCCAGTGGCAGATCTTTCAGTGAATCCAAGATGGTGTCCATGCTCTTTGATGACCTGATTGTGGGTCTTTGTAGTGATTCTAACTGGCGATGTACGTCTGAGACAGGTTCACTAGGCCAATGACAATGGAAATGAGTTCACTTGAAGTCATCTTTGCACAGATACAACGCCAAGCAACTTTGAGAGTGTTTTACTATCTTCCTCTTCTCGGTGGGGGGAAGTTATGTTGCTTTGGGAAAGAGTACCCATGTGCGAAGCAGGGATTTGTGCTGAATTTTAACTATGAACGATGTGCCTTGTTTCGTGCCTACATCAGTTGACATTGGCTGCAGATTGCATGCGATCGCACGCGATCGTACGGATCCACTCCAAAACGATTGCCCAAGCTGCCTTGTGCGAAATGTGGGACTGTTGGAGTCCCTGTACATGCTTAGTTGTCACTTGAAGCAGACTCAGCACACCAGCACACTCCATCCCCCGATTCATCATCAATACAACCCTCTCATTTAGCCAGGTGCACTAAGTATAATTTAAAGCAAACACATAGCTGAGCTACTGCACATCAAGAGGATGTCACTGCGGCTTGCTTGCAATGGGCGTGTGTTTGACTTGACCCTTTTGGAACCCAAGGAACACGCCGGTGTTCCTCTGGGCATGTGTCTTGTCAGGGGCTTCAGATCTTTGAGACCTATGGTCCCAAGAGTGGTCAGCATGGGAGAGGGCCCGAAGCACCTGAGCCCGGGTCAAGATAGTGACATGCTTCAGGTAGAACTCAACACGACCAAGAGAGAACAGAATGCGGCTAGGCTTCCTACCTGATAGCGATGGCCTCCAACCCAATAGCGATGGCCTTCAACCTGAGAGAGAATAGGCTTCCTACGAAGTCGGCACAAATCCTGCCGCACCGCACCCACCCGCCTGGCTGGTCCGCTGCTCGCTGAGGAGCGCATGTGGCTGCTGAAATACCTTCGTCAGGTTCCAGGCGCCTTTGGATCGGTTGTCGGAAGAAGGACTGAGAAGACCCTGCCATTTTCCATGCTTTTAACAATAAATGATGTTTGACTTGTATTTCGCATATTTTCACTTCATTACATCAATAAATTCTCACAGAGTTAAACGTTGCGAATCCAAGCTACCATGTCTGTGCTGACTCACGAACAATCCTGGATCTTTGTTTGCTTTCCTTGGAATCCGATAATGTACAGATATCCAGATCTAATCCCTCAATATCTCAATATGCACCTTGTTTATGATGATGTTTTATGATGTATGTTCCCTCTCGGAATGCTTGGAATGACAGGCACGTACGTAGCTGTAAATCTGAGAGGTGAGCCCCTCGGCTGGAGGGACCGAGGCCGACCGGGTCGGCCTCGCAGCGACGCCAGCTTGCCAGGCCTGGAGGCCGAGGGCGAGTCAGACACTGGATGCTTGGATGGAGAGGGGCGAGTTTCGCATGGAGGATGGATGAGGATGGAGATATATCATGAAATGTCATGATATGTCCATGTTTCTTCTCATGGACTCATGGACATTCGGCCACCCTCTTTTCCAGGTCAAAGTCCTTAATCGGACTTGAAACCACGAAGGGTCCCAGTCGTCGCCAGTCACAGATGGCCAGCAGTCATTTGGATTCTTGGGAAAGAGAAGGCCTTTATGAGGCTTAATTATATCATATTACCTAATTAAGAGGTGGCTCGTTGTCACCATGGCTTAGAGCCATGCTGAAGTGCTGAATTGCCGAAGAAAAGCCAACACTGGTGTCAACACCTGGTGCCGTCCGCAAGCAGCTCTTGGAGCTTAGATTGCCCTATCTACCAAAAGACCAGGTCGGAACTGCTGGCATTGGCACAAAACCCCTTGCTGAGGCAGCGAAGCTGCCGCAGATGTCGATGTGGAAGGCATGCGTGATGTGTTGGGTTCCCTTTTTGCAAACATCAGAACAGGCAAATTTTAAGGGATGTTCCATTTTGGGTTTTTGATGGTGAAGGTTGGCTGACTGGCTTTTAGGCAGAAGCCATTCGGGGGATCAGCTAACGAGCGAGCAGCCACGTGTTTGAATGCGGAGTGGTTTTCAAAGCAATGCTTACCCCTTGTGCAGGCACCAACATGATGAGGCTTACAGCCTCATCCTAATATATATATATATATGTTGATGGCGAGGAGCCCTAAGCCTATGGGTCTTGTAAAGTCAGGGTGTCCTTTCCCAGACCCTTTGCTTCACCTTTCCGGGTTTTCCTCTTCACTGCGCCAGGTTCCGCCACCGAGAAGCCGATGCCGCCCGGAGTGGGAGACATCGTGACATCGGTGGTCTGCACTCCCCAACCTGCCTTCAACTGGAAGAAGGAAGTCACTAGAAACAACCTAATAGCGATGGCCAAGCGCATGTTTTGAACAGTTTTAACCCTTCCCAAAAGACATGTACTCGCTTTGGGTTTGGATTCCGTTCTCGAACAACCATTGTGGAACATAGGCACCTGGCCACTGGGTTTGGTGGTGATTCTTGTACCACCCGTGGTCCGCTCTATGCACTCTATGCACTCTATGCACTTCCACAGACACCTTGAAGCATCAGAGTGCGTAGAGACCAATCAATTGCCGAAGGTGCAGTGTCCTTTTAATAGAGGCTGAGTTGTATCAATTACTCATCGACCTATATTTTGTAATCGGATGCCAGGGGCTTCGGTGGGACGAACCCCAGTTTGCTCATCTACAGTATAAAGTCGAGTCTAGTCCAGTCCCACCCAGACTAACCCATGGGGACCATGGTATGGTCTCGAACATGGACGAAGAACGTGACGACGACTCCACAGTGATCAATCGGATGGACACCAACGACTCCACCGACACAGTCCGCTGTGCTTTGAGGCCTCCGGATGCGGTACTCCGCATGTTGAAGGCCGAGACCTTTCGGGGGAGCAGGGCGGGAGGTGTCGGGCGGCGAGACCACAGACCATACAGGTAGGAACAAGGATGCTAGGGGCTCCTGGCATCGCTACTAGGAACAAGAAGCTACTAGGGGCTCCTGGCCGTACTACTAGGAGCAAGGAAGCTATCAGGAACAAGGACGCTATTAGGCATCTTCGGAGACCATGGAGCTCGGGGTTGGACGGGCGGGTCAACTCTTCACCATGCCGGCCGAATCGCAGGTGAAGGTCCCGGGGTTGTGGTGCGGTCTGTTGAAAAGGTGTCCTACGTGGTTCGACAAATGTATTTAATATTACTATATTTATGTTGACTTATCATCGGTTGGTTAGGCTGGGATAAGTAGATCAATTGTTCGTTCCTCCACAACTCCAATTATTTACATCGATGGATCCTTTTTATTTTTGATATTGGCTGATCAGCCACTTTTGGAGAGCATCGAGCCAATGGCATGTTCATGCCATTTTGGCTCAAGGTGTGAGCTCTGATTTTTGAACGCGTGTGGCGTTCGCCACCTGGGCCTGGGGAGAGAAGCCATGTCGGGCAAAGGTGGTCACCGCGGCGGTCAAGGGAACCGCAGTGCTGGGAATTGGGGCTCACATGGAGCCACCTACAGCTATGGCGCTCACAATGCCGCTCACAACCCGTTCGAGGTGAAACTGCCGAGGTTCTTGAACTGGCTTGAGTACAATGAGGTGGATCAGTCAGAGAACTCGCTCATCATGGTGGACGATCGGGATGTGCGCATGGTCTCGCCGTTCCAATGTTGGCTGACACGGGAGATCATGGCCAACTCGGCAAGCTCCATCAACGTCTTGACCGAGAGAGATCAGGTCATGCCACCCAACTCGGGCTTCCACCTTTCGCTGTTCGGGAACTACACCTTGGATGGGATCAAGGCGGTGATCGTCATTGCTCTCGATACCGAGACAGGGGCTCCAAATGCAGGCTGGGACAGGCACACTGCCACAGCTCTGAGTCATCCGGCTTTTCAGCCATTTTCATGGCCGATGCTCAGGGACACCTCAGCTACACTGATGTCAAGGTGTACAACGGCAATGAGATCCTGTTTCACTGGATCTTCAGGGGATATCGGGCAGACACTGATCTGACCGTGCAGCAGCAGTTCGTCGATGAGGTCCTGCTCAGGGAGTGGTCGTGGCTGCTTTCGTCGGCTGGAGGGTGACGGTCTTTTCTTTCGAATGCGGAGGCAGGACCTAGTCCGTTGGTCCCAATGGCGCAGTCGTGGCTGGTGATCACGCCAGGTCTCGCTTTGAGCTCCGGGTGTGCAATCGATCGTCGCAAGACGCCATGGGCAACGATGCAGATCGTGTGGAGTTCAGGTTCAGAGACGCCAACACCAGGCTGGATCTGAAGTGCCAGAGGACTGCAGTGCCAGGAACCTGGCTGACGGTCTCACACATCTCCGGGCCAACCCTCATCCAGACGATCCAGAACGTTCGGCAAGCTCGTGCTCGAGTTGAAGGGCCGGAGCACACTGAACAGTTTGGTCAACTGGCAGCGGTGCATGAGCATTGGTTCAATTGGGCGGTTGCGGAGAACGCTGAAGATGTGGGGTGCCTGGTCGATTTTATTGGTGATCTCGACGAGGGGAACTTCCACATCACCGCTACGTCCAAGCTCTGGACCAGGGCGCCGGAGATCGTGAACCCCAAGGCGATCGCAGAAATGCAGCATCAAGAGGCAGGCCTAGCAGCTCCTTTTGGGCCGCCGGCGATCACCGAGGGCGCTTGGAGGCACGTGGCTGAGCGGGTCGTAGCAGCTAGTTCAGCGGATGAGCCAGTCGTCTCGACTTCAGCTCAGGCGGATTTTGAACTGGCCAGTCGCTCGTTTAATAATGCTCCTCCTATAGGTCCACGGATCACATTGAGGATGAGGACCGTGATCAGGCGCGGAACGATCGGCGATATGCTCGGTCCTCTGCGCAGGTCACTCCAGCCATTTTCGCATCCCAGATCCGGTCGAAGACTTTCAATGAGACGTCGGCCACGATCGAGGAGGTAGACAATCTGCCCCCTGGAGATCTTGAGCTCCCGACGGCGGCAAGTGGAGGGCGGCCAACAGATGCCGCAGGTCAGGGCGAAGGCAGTCGGGTCGATCCTCACCTGACGCCAGCCTCGGCCCCCTCTTCGTTCGGTCCCGGGGGCAGCTGATGGGTCGATGAAGATCGATCGATCGAGCTCGTGTTTTTGCCGGATCACCGGACAGGTTTTTGAAGAAGAAGCCAGCGGGGATGCGGTTTGGGGGGGGAAGTGATGGCGGGGCGCCACTTAGATGCGATCGCAGGTGTCTCGTTCTCCCCCTTCTTTCATGTTCTTGAATGTTCGATGATCGATTGTTCATGGTTTGTTTTTCTTTTATGATTTAGATCTAAGCTGTTTTACTCGGTATCCAAAGGATTGGTGAGCACGCTCGTGCTCGATTCTCTCCGCTCGATCCCAACCGATCCGGGTTTCGTTCGCTTTTGCGACGCGCGGCGATCGTCGTGCGCTGCAGGAATGGAGGTGGAGACCAAGATCCCTGGTCGCCGCTGCTCCAGCGTTAGTCGGATCCGACGCGGATTGGGACGGGTCGGATGTCGTCGTTCTTCTCGTTGGGTCGCTCGATCACGCGACGACGACGAAGTGGATGCTCGACCGATTCGCCGTTGGCGCTCGAGCTGATCAGCTGAGTTCCTGTGGCGGTTCGATTGATCCTAATATCCTTTTTAAGATGATTCCAGAATTTTGATCGTTTGGTATTTGATCAATGATGATGGTTTTTCGATTAGCCTGAACAGCTCAATGGATCGCTCCATGGCGGCGTTTCTTCAGCTGCCGATGTTCGACGATGAGTTCATTCGACCGCTGTGCAGGCTGGGGCTCGGGCGATCCGAGTTCTGGCTGGCGCTGGATGTCGATGAAGGAGCGGATGATCAGATCGCTCGGATGCTGGGCGCAATGGGGGGGGGATCAGGAGGATAGGGACGTGGTACTTCGACGGATCGAGTTGGCACCTCTCCTGTTCAACCTGATCCTTCAATCACGCTCGAAGATCATGGGCGAGATTGCCACCGACTTGGGGTATGGTCATGGATCGGCCGTTCGACCACTAAGTGTGGTTGAGGTGCAGGTTCGCGGTGGTCTGAAAGATCCTAGGATCCCTGTATTCAAAAAGCCGAAAGTGGAGCCGGCCACGATGGCGGTGAGTTCCCTCAAATCAGAAGAAGAGAATGACAAGTTGAGGTGGGCAGCACAATCGCTGCCAAGGCGGGATCGCATGCTCAGATCAATCGATCCTTGCCTGGGGCAGAGATCACTGCCGGCGAGCAAGCAGAGATCCGTGAGCTGGTCTTCGGTGCAGGCGCGTTTCGCACGATCCGTGTGAATGTGCTCGCATGGGAGCGAATGGAGAAGTGGGCTGGCTCCCAAGGGCTGTCGGTCTACCCCCTCACCAACTCCGTTTTCTCCAAATACTGCCTGCACCTCTCCAATTCGAAGTGCGGCCCATCAGTTCTGCCAGCGCTGTCTTATGCAGTCATGGATCTGTAAGCGGCTAGTCATGCCCGTCCCGGATACGGACGATCCGCATGTTGGAGCAATCATTCAGAAGGTTTACCTCGATCGCGGCAAAGAGCTCCGTGAGGCAGTCGAAGTTCCGCTGCCCGTGGTTGCTGCTCTCGAATACCTCGTGAATGCTCTGATACTGGAGGGCAAGAAGCCGGCGGCTCTCTTCGTGTGGTGGACGCTCATCTTGATCTATGCGTCGCTCAGGTGGGACGATGGCCGCCACGTGGCGCCGGCATCTCTTGAGCTCACTGAGGAGGCCCTGCTTGGTTTAGTTTGGCAAACAAAGGTCGAACGTAAACGGAAGGGAACTCGGTTTGCTGTTCCTCGTTGTTCGATCGCCGGAGTCGAGTGGTTGGACGAGGGGTGGCAAGTATTTCGTGAGTTCCTTTCCGATAGGGATTTCTTCATTTGGGACTTGGTCAGTGAATTTGAATTTGATACGGTCCCCATTTCGTATCCCAAAAGTATGCCATGGCTGAAATTTTTCATACAGACAGCCATAGATGTGGCAGAAGCGGATTCAGTGATCACTGAAGAACAGGCCGCGGTGGCACGTGAATCAAGCCACTCGATCACGTGGCACTCAATGCGAACCACGATGTTGTCCGCAGCGGTCAAATCTAAAGTAGACGATAAGATCATAGGATTGCAGGCTAACTGGAAGAATCCAGGTCAGCTTGTGCAGAAATACGCGCGAAAGCGTAAAGAACTATCAGTTCAGATGGTTCAAGGTCTGGCGGCAGAGATCAGAGAGCAGTGGAAACCGGATCCCCAACGGTTCGAAGTGGAAGATGACCTTGACGTTGTTGATCCCGCTCCATGTGAATACGTTGTTAAAGGATCGCTCCCACAAAAAGCTCTCGTTGCCTCAGATCTCAGATACCACATCAAACTCCTTTCAATGAGCTCGACCCATACGATTTGCGGACGGCTCTCACTGAAGGATGTGGTGTCGTTTGGGCCGGATGCCCCAGGTATGGTCTGCCACCATTGTCAGACCAAGCTGCAGAATAGTTGATTTCGGATGATCGCCTGCCACAATAGGAAATATTTGAGTGCGGGTGGTCGTTCACTAGATCGGCGATTCCTCGAGTCTTTAACGTTAACTCGTACTTAGGATCCTAGATAGTGATATTCGATCGGGAGCGATTCCTGAAATGATTTTGCATTTTATTGGTGAAGGTCGCGGACACCATGGTCGATCGTACGGGCTACCTTGATGAAGCTCGTACGCCAAAGATTGCACTCAGGCAGATCTTTGCCAGGCATGCTCTAAGTGAGGACCTGTGCCTGGCAGCGGCCAACAACGGCTTGCTGTCAGTGGAGGTCTTCGCCATGCTCGGCGACTCGGCATCAGCCGCAAAAGAGGCGATCAAAGCATTGATCCCGCAAGATGAGCTAGGAGCGACTACGGTGGCTCGTGACCTCGCCGTCATGCAGCTCGCTGCGGTGTGGTTGGCATGTCAGGCGCTGCAGACGCAGTTCGCCAGTCGCAGAGCTCGAATGGAAGAAGATCCCACAAAGGTCCCAGAGATGGCTCAGGAAGACCATGCTGAGTTTCGAGCTCGTTTTGTGAGGGCTCACCCGGATGTCATTTTGATAGACGCTCGCGAGCCCCACAAAAAGTTCGTAGAAAAGCTCAACAGAGATTTTCTGGTTAATGGTATGGTGCCTTTCTACACCATGTCAGAAGTTCGCACCAGGGCGGACACCATCATCCAGAAGTCAGGTCTGACCAAGAATGCCGAAGACTTGCTCACAGTCTCCAAGGCCGATGAGCCGGAAGCATTCACACGTTGATGAACAGGATCCACGCCTTTTCATGGCGCTCGATTACCTCAACATCTGCTCATATTCCCGAGCGGCAGGGCCCTTAGAATACCTCCAGCAGCTCGAGCAGTTCCGGGTCGAATGTCCAGGCCTGCCATTCGTGCTCATGGCTGACAATTTGATCCGCAAGAAGGCCTTCAGGCTCCAAGCCGAACAGAGAGAGAAGTACAGCTCGTATGAGATGGCTCTGAAGGAAGTCCTGCAGCACCACAAATATATGTGATGTTCCTCTTGTTTGGGGCTTTGCTTTGTATCTAGGGCTTTGGCTTTGGGCCATGCATCATGAGTATGATGTATGAGCTCCAGGGGTTGAAGAAGCTACTTTGCGCAGAGAGCAATGGAGCAACGAAGAAGTTGAAAATAGTCTTCATGTACACGCTTCATCAACCTTTGTGGGCCTTCCCTCCTTCACTGCCAAAACTGTTTTCAAGTGTGAACTTTCAGGCTTAGTTGTTAGTTTTGAAGTGCCAGTGCCCCAAGACACACACACACACTCTGCACAAAAAAACGATTCATTTTCTCCAAACTTATCGCTGCGCCAGCTCAAA
>CAXAMN010000001.1:921171-977976 GCA_963970005.1 Durusdinium trenchii | reverse complement strand
CCCCCCAGGATTGCCAGTGCGCCTTGGAAACCATCTTTGATTCATTGCCAGGCGCAGGGAGTCAACTATGGAGTGGCCGGGGATTGCCTCAACAGTTCATGACAAGATGCTCAAGTGGCCTAGTCTGATAGTTTTGTTGATTGATGGACTCCCCGCCTTTTTCTATTCTTCGGGGGTTTGATGCCGGAGATGTATTGTGTATGCAGTGCTTGAACATATGCACTGCACACCTGTGTGTACAATTATAAAGTGCCACAAGCAAGCACAAGTTTTTTGTGTCAATGTCCACTGTCACATGAATCAGACCCAGTAATTATAGCATTAACGCAACCAACTAACACTTGTGGGTGTCGATGTCAATTGACCCGTGGAAAGCCGCTGTAGTTCAGAACTGACCCGAACCCAACGCCTTTTCCGGCACTGTTTCCGAAAGCCTCAGGAGATATCTTTGCATTCAAAAACGTTGGGAACACCTGCCTCCATGCAGCTCAGCACAGGATCATGGCTCTCACTCACAGTGGCTTTCATGGCTTGTACTTTATCCAGCATGTGTTCTTTCCAGGGAGCTTTTGAACATGAGCTAGAGGGCTATATAGGGGAGCTCAGTCGAAGCTTTTCATGGAACAGTTCCTGGTGAGCAGCGGAATCTTGGAAACCGCACAGTTCCAATTGTGTAATGAAAAAGACCCTGTGGAAGCTCAGCCTTTTCTGAGAAACGAGTGAGAGAGCTGAGGCTGAAGGCAGCATGGCAGCTAGCCTGGAGTTCTGCGTTGAGTGGGGCTGCCGCTTCATCCTGGTCTTGGGCCATAGCCCTTGCCTTGATCCTTGGTGAAGCATGTCATCAATTTGTTCAAACCGCAGGATCTTGGAGGGCCACACATAAGCACCACCTGGTTTACCCCCTGCGGAATGTACCGGGAAAGCGCGACTCTCCATACTCATCGCACATCCATGCTCTTTAATGAATGAAGTTTTCTCTAGCCAGGGTGCGGTTCTTTACTCTGCAAACCCTGAAATACATATATACAGTCAGTCCTACCTTCTTCACGAGTCTCAAGTCTCAAAACACCCAGCATCCATAGATTTTGGGGTTCTCCGGGCAAAGGCGACAAAGGTACATGGGTTTCACGAGACCCAGCCCGAATCGAGTTTCGGAGGAATTTGCTGTTCTGATTTGCAATTCGTGCTTGGAACGGACGACCAAGACCTTCAGGCCATAGATGATGCGACCAAGACCTTCTTTGCTCAGAGCCCCACTCGTGGAGCGCCCTGGTGTTGGCGTTTGAAAACGCAACAAAACACTTGTGCACCAGTACATGCCAGCCAAAGACATGGCAAGTCACCGAGTTTTCTATATAGTTGATTTCTCTCTAGACTACTCTTGTGACCGAGTGTTACCTAATGTTACCTATACTATATACGGGGAATTGGGAATTGCATCCACAAATGCATGGGTTTCCAGCACATTTTGGACTGTAAGCTGAAGCTCGAGTTAGGAGGGATATCTATATAGATATAGTGATATATCAAGATGACCTGCTTCTTGATTGAGTCCTGAGTTCTGCAAAAGCTCAAGAGCGGCATTTCTCAATCAACATGTGAACAACACATACGGGAATTGATTGCTTGTGAAGGGCCACTACTCTCCATTGTTTCTAAGATAGAGGCCGATGTCCTATGTCGAAAGATTCCTGTTGCATTTTCATCGGGGGGATGTCACTCACCCAAGCATCATGGAAATTTCCAGTACGTGAGGAGTGCTAAGGTTGGATATACTGTATAACTGTGTATATATATGATTATATATGTACAATATATATATATATATTATAGCTGTTATTTGTACATTGAACATCCTCAACATGCTTTAACAATTAGTTTCAAGCAGAGTTCTGCCAAGATAGATGCTCGATCTGAGACTCGGAGCCTTTTTGTCGCACGGACCGAGCTTTGAGGACCGAGCCTTGAGGAGTTTGATGATTGGTCTTCGTGGTGTGGTGGAAGAAGCCACATCTGCAGCTTCGCGGGATTTGGAAGGTTCATACATTTATATTATTACATATTATATATAATTACGCATCTAACTATAGTATCATATATCATACAGTCACAATCATGAGTTTCTCAAGGGTGACTCAAGGACCGGTTACTAGAAATTCACCTGCGGTCTGATGTATTTTGTGGATTTGTTTGCTTGCTTAGTGACCTGAAGTGATGCTTACATGTTTGCATGGGATGCTGAAATCTTCTGACATTCCTTTTTGGCCCAAGCTAAGCAGTTGATTTTCATTTTGGCAGCTTCACATCTTCCTTTGCTCCAGCCATGGCGGATGCACTCACGACCGCTGGCACGGCCATGTTCGAAGCTTGCCAGCCATCGCAGTTGTTTATAGCAAACTGATAGACAGCCTGGAAAGGGTAATTACATCCCTTCTCCGTAAAGGAACACAGTCTCCTGTGGCCTGTGCTTGACTTGTAGATGTGGATTGAAGCAGATCCCCAGCGTGCTCTCAGTCAGCGCCGCATTTTTGGGGAACTCGTTGGTTAATTGTGTTCACAGCATTTGACAAATAGACTTGTGCACCGAACGAAGAAAAGCATTTCGGCGGTTAAGGACGACGCGGTCATGGCCAAGAAGCTGCCGAGTGCGGTGCTGAAACGCTTCAATGACTGCCTCATCTCTGGAGAGCCCACGCCCGAAGAGGATCAGAAGGCAAACGCGCGGAACTCACGGAACGTGCATTGGGCTGGATCGGGGGTCAACGTGGGTCAACAATCGGTTCTGCCTTTTAGTCGAACTCTGCAAAGTGGGTGACTGTGACTTCTTTTGCTCTTCCACCCCTACATGGAAGTCCTGATGTACATGATTTACACAGGGGCCATGTTTCCAAGATGCGCAGCTCTAAGCCAGAATTCATCTCCATAAAGTCGATCCTTTCCTTCTGTCAGGTCATTGCCGACTGCATCTTCGAGTGGGCTCGTGAGTTGGGCGCCATCGATTTCGCCCATTGGTTCGCTGGCCAGACAGCGGTGCTAAGGGCATTGGTTGTCAGTTTATGGAAGCAGTTTTATGGAATAATCAAGAATCAAGATAGGGTCATACTTGTTTCTACACCTAGAAGCAGCAAAACGGAAGCGAACAACTCTTGTCTGTACTAGAGAAAGGTAGGAGTCTTCATCAGGCTCAAGGGGCATTTGTCAATTTCAACACCCATGACTATTGGTCGTTTGCCCAAACATATGTGTAGGGGGTCCTGACATGTGGCAAACCGCCAACTCAACAGGCCAGCAGCTTTCAAAGACGTTAATTATGCCAGAAGTGTTCGCCTGCTAGATGCCAGAAGTATTAGCCTGTTAGAGGACTATCTCAGTGTTATGCAGATCGATGAACTCCTGAAGTACCAGGAGCGAACAGACACTGGATTGATAGCTAACAGGGACTGGGCACGCACAGTACTGGCCAGTAGTGGAGCATCAAGATGTGCATGACAGTAGCCTGGACATACAACTGTTTTCACAGCTGTTGGTGGAGCTTATCTGGCTAACTATTGATTCGGTCGCCGGTCACTCAGATCCCTCGCATTTTCAGGGCATCCCTATCTCAACCGAGGTTCTTCCCCCTCCGTGGCGGTGGTGGTGCGGTGGGAGGAATGCTTGGAGCCTACAAGAAGGCGGCGGGTGACTGGAGTGACTGCAGGGTGCCTCTCACGGATGTCAACTGCAACCACCGGTGAATTGAGAAGGACGCACCTGGACATCCTATCAGGGTCCTATCATATGATTCAATTGCAGGGCTGGAGTCACTGGAGTCCTCCAATGTTCCCTCCGATCGAATGTAGTTTAGCCATGTTTAGGCGTGTTTGCCATGGTGTTCCCAGGAATGCGAGGTTTGGTTTGGTGCTTGTGATGACAGGATACACTCATTGACCTGGAGTTCGGCTCCAAGCACTTTGGCCTCGATCTGGGGAACTCTGAAGTTTTGGGTGGAGCTGCTGCAGAGCAAGTGTCAAGAACTGATAGAAACTGACATGGTTCAGTTGATGAGGATATGACCATGTATGACCTATTCTTGGGTGGTGAAATATCTCATTTTATGTATAGATAATTATATAATCCTTCTCATTATCCCGGAATCCTTTTAGCATGAAATGCAGATTAACGCCATGTCAAGCACATGTTGACAGTCAGTGTAGTTTGGCAAGGACGCTGAAGCTCCCAGGCAGTCGAGGATATGCACATCATGAGAGCTTGAAAGGGTTCTATGTACACAAGACCGAGACCACTCTTTGCTTGAGAGTCGAAGTGAACAGACAACCGCAGAGTCGAGGTTTGTGACAAAGCCCATGAAGGCAGGGAAGCGAAGGAAACGGGAAAGGAAGGTTTGTGGATTCGGGGCTCAGCCATAACGGAACTCATTTTCTTTGCAGTGGTTTCCCACTGATCGCCGTATAAATCCATTTGGATTCCGATTGGGTACTGTACTCCCACAGATCCCTGACTCGGTACTTTGGTATGATCACTGCATGTATTAGCTACTCCTTTTAGTAAGCATTGTCTTTTTCTCAGTGCTTGATTTCCAGGTACCTGTAAATGCCCTAGACCGAGTGATACTCGCAAGTTTTAGAACTCTATGAATCTATCTCCCAGATTCCCCACAACTACAATACAGATCAATACAGTACAGTATCTCAGTGTTTGAGAGGACTTTCGTTTGTGGCACGAACATACTACTGCAGTGCCGCAGTGCCTCTTTCTCACTTCTGAAGTCTGCCGGAGGCCTGCTTGCCACATGAGCGCTTGTTCCAGGGTGAGACTGACGGCTCATCCTTTCCGAAGCTCGAACACCTGAAGGTTGATCGAGAAAGCTTGAAAAGTAAACAAGCTCGCTAGATTAGGAGTTTTGCTCCTTTGCCTAGATTCACAGTCGTGCTGTTTTGTGCAACGGATGGTTCAGGAACCGCCAACAAACACCCATATGGAAGAAGCCTAAGTGAAAAAACTGCCTGAGTAAAACGGGTAAAATGCAAAGCGGTCTAGCCATCTCTAAGTTCACAAGGCTTCGCAGTTTCAAAGAACCGCGGAAAGCCGGAGCGAAGTGCAAATCTGCCGACCTGAATCATCCTGCAACAGCCTGAAGAACTTTACGAGTGGAAAGTAGTTACAACACTCATAAAAGCAGGTACAGGAAAATGATCAGCCTTCCCCTCCCATCTACGACCGTAGCTTCCTTGCACACGATAGGTCATGTGCCCTCTTAAAATTAGCATGGAAGCGCCAACAAGCTTCGTCTGATTCCAAGGGTACACACGCACACACATTTTAAGGCACCTCCTCGCCGCCTGGCACTTTCCGTCCCTAGAATCTACGAAGAACCAAGGCTTTCACCGGTTTTGAGATGATGGAGCCAAGTGATCGTGCGCGTCAATCCAAGGGACCCTGGTGAGCATACAGGTTTAACCCCGCAAGCAAAGGATCATGTATTTAGGGCATGCTGATGGGTGTGACTCAGACAAATATGATAATATATATAGATTGCAGAGGAAGACCCTGCCAGGCCATTCCCAAGTCTTTGAAGAGATCGTATTGTTCCTTAACCTGTTCAACAATAGTTGCAGATATAGTTACAGTAGGATATGTAATCGTACATGTATATAGACATACAGTATGTAAGCGGTTGACACAGCTCACCGATGCTCAGGTCCTTTGGCCTAAGAGCTGTGGTTCTAAGCTCTACGGTGGACTAGCGACCGTGATAGCAGACCTTCGCTCTTCTTTGATCCAAAGTCGACTGGAGGCGTCACACTGCTGACAGTCGCAATGTTCATTCATTGCATGCCCCCTTCTCCCTCCTAATGCAGTCGAGGCGCTAGATTCACGTAAAAAAAACTTCAACACAACCGAAACAAACCAACCAACACGAGAAAACCAACGAGGAACACGGTCGGATCCCGGTCCGGGACTATTGTGGGTCTTGTATGTTTTGTGTGGTGTCTTGTGGAATGTGATTGTTCTCAAGTGGATCCATGTTCTGCTCTTTTCGCTTCCTTGCTGAAGCCATGTTTATGTCTTGTACTATGCGCCAGTGCTGCTTCATCTTGTAGAACATCTGCAGCTGTCTCTGTTCGTTCTTCGTCAAGGAGTTGGAGAGCTGCGCATCGCTGTGTACCCATCGAATGATGACTCCATTCCTTAGTTGTCCATGCTTGAGGCACATCATTTCTATGTCCACTCTTCTTTCATTGCCCTTAGTACAGATCACCTCAGTCTTCGTCTTATCGAACACGTTTCGAGAGTCCGTGATCAGACATCCGGGGATCCGATTGACCGATTCGTTCACGGCACGGATGCGAACGGTGTGACCGAGCATTTCCGAGAACTGGAATCGAGCGAAAAACAGGGCATCCTCGGCGTTAACCGCCGCAGCCGTTTCACTAGCTCCTGGACTCCTACACACTCTTTGAATTCGAGAGGAGTTCCATGAAATGGGGGAAACAGCTTCACAAGATCCTTTCAAGAGGTCCAAACTAGCAGCTCCTATCAAAAACCCTTGAGTGCTACCACCATCAGTCCGGTTTTGTGCGGCAGCATCACACCACACAAACAGGCCAAAGTGCTTCAAATTCACTTTTGGGATCAACATTTTATGTTCTTTCATGGACTTGACCTGATTCATCAGCTTATTTGCTCGATGCAAGGTTTCGACGGTACTTTGTGAGACTTCTGAAAGAAGCAGACTTGTTTCTGCTGCGAAGTGAGGAGCGGTTTGCTGTGCTAGCCAGCTGACTCCGCCCAGCAGGGTTCTCAGCTGACTTTTCTCCCAGTCATCCGTGGTTCCATGCTTGTCTTGCTTGCGATGAGCTCTAATGTTGATGTATTTCAGGTCTTCGATGTAAGATTCTTGTGACAAGGCATATGTACCGTCTTGGGATCGCTCCACACGAACCCCGCATTGTACAAAGCTGTCCTTTTCCCAGTCTGACCATTTGTATTGCTTTTGTATTGCTGTCAGAATTGACTGCCAACCTGCATGGTCCTCGTTTCCGGAGAAAACAAAATCATCGACGTGTCCCGAGATGAGGCCTTGTAACTCTCCTTGGGAGACATAGGTCCAACAACACGGGTCTGACCAACAACGACGAAGGCCCTGTGCATGAAAGAACTCACTGATCGACCTATACCACTCTAGTGGCGCGTCGACTAAGCCATAGCAGGCTTTTCGGACTCGTGTCAAGGTCTCTGGAGCTAATCCCATTGCTGCCAGAATCTCTGGACATGGAATGCAAAGGAGCTGATCTGGGTATTCACGGGACTGTAGAAAGGCTCCCGTGACATCTCCTTTCCAAGTCTGAAACCCTCTTGCGGCTGCTATGGTCAATTGTACCTGTCGAGTCTGTCGTGTTGTGGTTGGTGAGGTAGTTGCCCTTCCTTCGTATCCAGGATCCTGGTATCCCAGGAGTACCGCACGTGCCTTTGCCTTCTTGCCACCTCCTGGAAGAGCCTTCCAGGTGAGGATCCACCTCATGCGGACAGCATCTTCCTTTCTGCCTCTGTAGCCTGCTGGTAGTGCTTCGAATGCTCTGGCTGCAATAAAGTTGGACACTTCAATTGCTTTGGCTTTAGTGAAGGCCTGTCGGTCTTCTTCTGTCATTCTCTTCTCTGACACCTCAATTGCTCGTTTCTTCATGGCTGAGACCAGGAAGGCACTGAGGTCCTTAATTGCACGTTCTGAGGCTCCTCGGGTTTGAGGCATGTCAATCTCGATGGTGATGGCGGCCGTTGGTTTGTTCCAATAGCTCTCTTCTTCACTAGACAGGTAGGCACTCTCTCGGACCTGTGTAGTCCAGTCAGGGCCTGACTGGAACCCACAGGGTGGTGGTTGGAGTGTGACTCCCTGGTTCATTTCTACGTCCGGCTGTTCTTCCTGGAGCTCTGAGGATCTTCGGAGTCGGCTGCTGGCAGATCCTTCAGGACAAGATGAAACTTCATAGTCGGGAGGCGTAGGCCGTTTCCCTCTCTGCCTCACCGCTGGTTGCCATTCATGTTGTGGATCACCTGCTCTCCTCCATTCCTCTTCAGGTGGTTGTTCTGACCAGTCTTCATAGTCATTTCCACCCAGTTCACCTGCCACTCGTGGGAAGGACCAGGGTTGTGAATCTTCTGCATGGAGTTCATCTAAGATCTTTTCTCGTTCTGAGGCATGTCGGAGCTGCTCTGGGCAACACTTCAACAATCGCCGGCCTCGAACTAACCAGACAGAGGATCCTGCAATTAGATGACCCTGGTCATCTCTCCGGTTTTCTGTAGCAAGGATCCGAGCTGGTCCCACAAACTTTCCGTTGGTCGTCTTGACTGGTTTGGCATCTTTTCCTGTCACCTGTTTCCTCCATATGTAAACCAAGTCACCTGCACTAAAGTCTAGGAGTCTTCTGTGCTTCGAGTTGCTTGCTCTCTGTAGGCGCTGGCTGTTGTTCCAATCCAAAAAGGCCTTCTCTGCAGTGAGTCGAAGTTCTGCTGACTTCTGGTGTTCTGTTATAGGTGTCTCCAATGTGATGTCCGGTGATTGTCCCACCTCTCTGGTAAAGATACGTCCTGTATCATCAGGTGCCCTACCCAAAACATGCTGTATAGGTGAATAGCCCCTGACCACTTCACGATTGTTCAACACTCGCACGCACTCCGACAATGCATCCTCTATGGTGGAATCTGGATGATCTTGGCATACCTTTTGTAGGAGTTCTTTGATGGCTTGGATGCTTCTTTCACAAACCCCCAACTTCCAATGACCTTCCCCCGGAATAATGTCCAGGAAAATTCTCTGTTGGTCACAAAAGTCGGCCAAGCCATGAGAACGAAACGCACCGTCTGGATCGACTCGTAGGTTGAGGGGAATTCCGAAATAAGCGATCCAAGCTTCTTTGAGCACTGAGATGAATTGAGCGGCTGACGGATGTTGTTTCTTTCCCCTAGTGATCACCCGGGACACACGGAAGCGAGAACCCTCGTCCACGAAAACAACGATTTGAACGTGCTCCCCCGACTCCGGGTGGACGAAATGTCCAATGTCTGCCGACAGAGTGGCAAACTTGGTGGGTTGAGGTTCAAGTGCCGAGATGTTCCTGGGCTGCGGACGTGCACGTTCAGTGCACACGGAACAACGGAAGTTTTCAGCTTCTTTAATGATGGTGGAATGAACCCCTCTTCTCTTCAGGGCTTGGACCATGTACTTGATGGGACTGTGTCCGGTGGCGGAGTGCAACAGGTACAACTTCCTACGGATATCCTCTTTCGAAAGGTCACATGGGGCCTCTTCCTGTTGGTCGGAGGCCAAAGCGCCGGGGAGATCGCTTCTGCACATGCCACACTGGAGGGCCGCTCCATGTCTGTGACCCTCTTCACAAACACACTGCAACCCTTTCCCAAACATGTCGCACCCCACAAAACTCCCTCAAACTCTTTTTGGATTTGATCGGGGAAACTACCCTGCAGCAACGCTTCGCACACGCGCTTCGCGAACGGCCGAGTGTAGAACGCTGTCTTCCGAGTCAATGAACCCTCGCATGGAACATGGACCACATGAGACGGACAAACACATGGAAGCTCCATCCTCTTGGCCAAACACTTATTGGTGGTCATCATTTTCCAACCCTTCGAAATGAATTGTCCTTTCGGGTCCTTGAGGTCCACCTGACAACCTCTAGTAATAGCGAAGTACACCTGATAGCGCTTCATGATATGCTGAACCAGAGGCAGGCGCCAAGCCTGGCACGATTGGGCCCACTCCCATGTGCAGTGGATTCCCTTTTGAATGCAATACTGATACACAATTGCCCCTCCAACATACTGCTTCAACACGGTTTTCCGCGTTTCCTCCAAGGCCTGTTGTTGTTCTGGGGTCCTTTGGTTCACATTTTGCATCACAGAGTAGGGGCCACATTCCATGGACAACCACACGTGTTGGGGAGGTTCTTGGTCGATACGGTCGAGGATCGAACGAATACCGTTGTTGGTGCTCAGATCATGGTTCCACAGTGAAAGCCGCTGTGCTGATTTTTCCGAGCCAGTTATATCCTGCATCGTTCTAGTCAAAATACTCTCCTGGCTGCATGCGATTTCCAACAAGATGCACCTATTGTGTGTGGCCAGCGCTTGAATGGTGTCAGGCAACAAGGATTCCGTTTTCTGACTCAAATGCCTACTCATGCCCGGGTTTAAGCGTTTCAAGTCGGCCTGGCCCATCAAGCTAAGGTCTGGCTCTAAATCCACACTAGGTTCCGGACCGCTAAGGTCATCACGGGGCCTCGGGCTCACTGCTGCATCGGCTCCATCACTTCGAAGCTGTGCTCGGTCGGTTCCGAGCTGGTGGACTTCTGGCCCTTGCGAGGCGGCTCGCCCTTCAGGACAGCCATGTCCTCCTTCAGTTCGACCACTGTGGAGGCCAGCATCTGCAAGATCTTCATGGTCTCCGGATCTGAGGACTGGCTCGGCTCCACGTAGCCGGAGGATGTCTTGGATGGTTCGATCATGCCCTTCGGCTTGGTCTTCTCGATAGGCACCTTTCCGGAAGAAGCTGCCGCCTTCCGGGGTGTTGCAATGTCGATCATCTTCTTGCGTTCCTCCAGCCAGTTGGCCAGTCGATGAAGTCGAGGACACGAACCCTCGTTCTCCCAGGAAGTGTCCATCACCCACTGGGCGTAGGAGGGCTGTGTCTGCCACAGCTCCTCGTAGGTCATGCTGGCATGTTTCCCGAATCCGATGGGATCCTGAGGGGATGCCGGAGCTTGCTGATAAACAGCCTCCATTCCTTTTTGCATGAGCGCCTTGACTGTCTCGTTGCCGGTCAAGGGAACTCGGAGCGTGCCGGAGACATACTTGACCAGATCGGCCTTCAGGCGCTGGGCCTTGTTCAGGTCGACCATCATCTGGCGGAGTGGAGTGCGGGACTTCTTGGTCTCCAGTTCTGGCAAGCCCTTCTCCTGGCGCAACTCTGAGAGACGGCCATGAAGTTCGAGCACGGTCCACTCCTTGGGTGGTGTCTCGCCCAAGTCCTTCAGGGCTTGGACAAGCTCTGGCTTCTTCATGCTCGACATTGGCACTGGCGCTGAGTTCGGAGGTGTTGTGATCCTCGCGGCAATGGGCCTCTCGAGCTGGTGCGGCTGCTGCTTGCTTTGCATGTTCATGTGACTCAAGGTCATGAGGTGGTGGTTCAAGTGGTGATTGCCGTGGTGACATGTGTGTGTTGTATGTATGTCCCTTTCCGTTCAACGACGTTTCACAAGACAAATCAAAACTAACATGTTTCTTACACTGACGTGAATCTAACATTGACTGCTCACCCAAGTCTGCAGTTGCAGCGACCTCTCTTTCTCTGGCAGACGGCAGATGAGAGAGGAGTTGTCCCTAGATGAAATCTTTCAAACTGGGCACCGGGCTCCTCACTGCGGTGGAGGCATGGTACCAATCTTGGGTGAGAGGGATCAACTGATGGCCGGAGCTCGATTGCTCCAGCTGAATGATGCGTTCAGGGTCGAGTTTCCTGAAACACACCAAGTCATGTTCAAAATCAATCACTGCGCCTAAAGCGCGCAATGTTTCTACGGAAAATAAAATAGGTCCGGTACCTTTGTCTAAGGTATGGACCTTCAACTGCCCCTGACGGCCGCCGGCCTGGATCGCCATCCATGCTGTGGACAAACACTGGTCTCGGGAAGAATTCCCAAATCCAAACGTTGGACGTTGCTCTGTATCCAGCTTTTCGAGGCCAGGAGTGCCATTCTTCTGTTGGTTCAGGCGCATCAGGGTCTCCAGGGCGGTCACGGAGCCCAACGTACGAGTGGCTCCACCGTCCACCACAGCTTTTCCTTGTTCCATAGCCTGTCGGGTAGTGATCTTTTCTCCCACGCCCACGGCCGCAAAGACCTGGTCGGCCAGGCAAATGAAAGGAGCCTGAGGTTCCTCAGCTTCGCACTCAGATGCGAAGCTCTTGTGCTTCTTTGGGCAGTCCTCAGTCTTGTGACCACCTCCGCAGCTAAGGCATCGAAGGGCACTGCTGTGGGGATTCTCCTGCTTCACGGGTGTAGTGCTCTTCAAGGGATTTCGGCCAGGAGGACCATAGTACTGTCGGCTCAGCTTCACATATTGCTGTCGAGCTCGGGCTTCTCGAAGGGTACGTCTTCCCTTCTCCATCATAGCCATGGCCTCTTGGGCCTCCGACTCGGCTTCACTCACCAATGCCATCCCATCAGCATTGAGTCCGGTGTAGGCCAAGTAGCTCATGTCTGGACTGGCCATGTCCTCTTGAAAAGGATCCTCGGTGGCTTCATCTATGGACCATGCCGAGGCGCGACCTCCTTGATCTCTCTTCCGGAGGTCGTCATCCGTCCACTGGCTCCTCAGTTCCTGGGCCACTCTTGAGAAACTAATATCATTCCTCAGAGCTGCCAGGACCATGTTCTTCTCATTGGTGTCCAGGCCTGAATCTTGGAGGAGGAACCAGCCTTGAACGAAGTCCGGTAGCAACTGCACCCGGGACACGGCTTCGGTCGAGGTGTGCTCAGGACGTGTCGATTGCTTCCATGAGTGATCACTCCACCCATGGTCGGACCAATCCCACCCTTGTGCATCCCAATCTCCCCACGCGTGCCACTGCCATTCCTGCTGATCATGATGCGATGGAGTTCTAGTCCCTGGATCTCCGGCTGCTTCCTGCCCCAATGAGGAGGGGGCAGATGGTTGTTCTTCATAGGCATCATGATACTGCATTTCTTCAGGAGGCTCTGGCACCTGAGAGGCTGATCCCGACTCCGGGATGGATGCCAAGTGGGAGGATGTACTCCTAGGAGCGTAGTAGGTCTGAGCTCGCTGCAAGGTCTGCTCGGTTCGGGAGTAGAGCTCTGCCTTGCGGGTGATGTACTCGTTCATCGACTCATTGCGCTTCCTTCGGCTCTGCTTGAAGTAGCGATTCATGTAATCGCTCATCTCGGACAGTTGAGGTAGGCCGAGGTGCTGTCGAAGGTGGCGCAACAAGGTTTGTACTCCACCGTCATGGGAAAGCCATCCTGGACGCTTGGATAGGATGAAGCGTCTTGCGGTGCCTGAGAGTTCATTCAGGAGCTTGGGGCCGCACAAATATCGCTTGTGGTAGGGGACGGTCTGTTCCCAGTGCTCAGCCAGTTCGCTGTATTCTTGGAACGTGCTCGCAGAGCCGTCCCATTGGGGCACACCTTCTTTGCTGCGTTCAATCGCTGCCATTGCAAAAACAGGGGCTCAAGCACCTGCTGCTACAAAATCTAATCTACTCGGATGCCACTATTGGGCTCCGCTACCATGTAAGCGGTTGACACAGCTCACCGATGCTCAGGTCCTTTGGCCTAAGAGCTGTGGTTCTAAGCTCTACGGTGGACTAGCGACCGTGATAGCAGACCTTCGCTCTTCTTTGATCCAAAGTCGACTGGAGGCGTCACACTGCTGACAGTCGCAATGTTCATTCATTGCACAGTATATATATAGAAGAATCATGAATCATGTAAATATGATATCCATGCACCAGCCGTTCCTCGGTGGCTCCCCAGGAACGGTGGACTGCGGGTGACGCACTCGGCGGCGGCCTTCACCACCTGGGACCGGGCATCCTTTCCCTTCGTGCAGGACAAGTGCGGGATCCCAGCCAGGGTGTACAGCTCGAAGTAAATGGAATAACATTGGTACTAAATACCTCTCTCTATATATAGTTATATATATATATATATTTATCATATATGATATATCCAAGTATCATGTTTTCTTTTTGGAAAGACTGCTCTTAAGGCTCTTAAGGTCTTAACCGGAGAAACATAACACATTCAGCGTTTTTTGGATTTTCCCAGTGTTGGCGATTGGCGATATATAAGTGGCACTTGCACCGACACACTTGAGCGAATCCGCATGGGTAGAGTTCGCCTTGGCAGAGAAGAGATTGAAAGGAAGACAGAGGCAGATCAGCTTGACGGGGTTCCGTAGATTCCATGGAATAGAGAGTTCATCAATGAGTTGGGCATTGAATGAACATTTTTTTGAGCAGCAAGATACAGTGACTGCCTGGAACATTTGTTGCTGCACATGGCAGAAGGAGGCTATAGTTCAACCATTTATGTAGTCTAGTCTAGTTTGCTATTGAGGCAGATCTCATGCATGTTGTGATATTTTTTGCTATGTACTTTCGCACAATTTCAGCTCTTCACCTTATAGTCTCAGCTTTTGTTGTTTATCATGAAAAGCTAGAAACCTGGTCGTTTAGTACCTATATAACTGCTGAAGCTTCCACGGGTGATACTAAACTGAAACTCGAAATTGTCCCAGCCTGGACACCGAACACCATCATCTATGGCACGCAATTTCGAGCCCGGACAACTCCACATTTCTGCTGCCTGTGGCTGATGATTGTGTTCATTTGGTCAAAGGGTTGACCTCGGTGGCTGTTTTAAAATCAACATTTGCAATTGGCACTATAGCGAACCTTTTCGAACAGACCGTCTTGGAAGCTCAACACGCGGCATGAGCAAACATTTGGCAGCCCAAACATCCCCAACCAGATCCGGCTCGACTGGGGTGACCAGGTCGCACCTTCCCCAGTGCATTTCCAATATATTGTAAGGAAAGCGAGCAAATGTGGTATACAGTAAGGGTTTTGATAAAATGACATGTGATACAGAAACATCGCGACATGTTTGCAACCAGGTCCAATGCATGCCATCAGCCAAAAATGTAATGTAAGCCGACACTGGACCGAGTTACGATATATAGGTTTGTTGCGTTCATGCCATGCCACGATCTGCTGAGATGCTTGGTGATTCCATGTGCCTTCGTGACACATTTTGGCAAGTGCCTCTTGGCCTGAGAACCCTTGATTGGGGGCTTCCAGAGGAATGTGTGGTCATACTGTCCACTTCCATGTTGGTTAGGGAATCACCCAACATCAGTGGGATAACCGTGGCGACATTGTGACAGCGAGTGAGTGGGCACTACCGAAAAGACACGAAAGGCACCCGTGGCTGGCTAGCCACGAGTTTGCAAAGAAGGCTTTGCAGGTTGATTTTGAGGTTCTATGATCTAAGAAGTGCATCGCTACTAGGAACAAGTGCATCGCCACAGGACACACTAGGTGATTGGACAACTGATGCTTTTGCCGACGACACGGCACCGGCCGGGGGGGCACACCGACGGTTACGGCAACCCTGTCTGCCCGGAGGCATTGACGAAAAGACTCCGCTGCTGCGTTCCATGGATGCGGTCACTGTGAGTGGATTGCGGCTCTTGAAGCCTTTGCTTGCTTGAGATATGTTCCATTGTTTCTTCTTGCTTTAAAGCCCGTGGACCTGCCTCCTTAATTAAGTAGGCGCCTACTTAATTCAATAATTCTGTAATGGAGTAAAAACGCTACTAGCAATAGGAAGCTCCTACATATGGACGCAGGATAGCCCACGCTTCTTCAAGGAAGCTCCCCCACCTGAGGGGGAGCTTCCTTGAAGAAGCGCTCGTGCTAGTGATTTGGTTCCTAGATTTTGAGGGCACATACTTCCCAAATTCAAATTGAGAGAGACGAGTTGAGTTAGCCTTGATCGCTTGGAAATGAAGAGAGCAAGAGAGCATACTTTTTGGAACACATGTTTGAACAGATGCCTCAAGGGAACCTTCACGTGCCCGATGTTACTCTTCGGCGCTTCGGGAAAAGGAAACCTTTCAAATCCAAGGAAAGCCATTGGCATTGGCACCGATGCCAAGGCCATGTGCAGCCGCCTAGCTGCACGATCCGTAGCTAGCTGCTGACTGTCCGCGTGGACCTACTTTTCCCGTTGAAACCCTATGCACTCCTCAGAAACAGAAGACTGTCCACTTAATTGCACTTCGATGTTGGTTTTTGGGATGCAAACCCGTCCAGCCCGTTTTTGTGGGATGTGGATGACACACGCAGGGATTTGTCGGTAATCGCGATGTGGAGCACGATGGCCTGAATTCTGGGGCTCCAGAAAACGGTCATCCTCTATGGCTGACCTGGGGACCTGGGGACCGGCCAACGCTTGACCAAAAGACAAGCCCTTGCCCCATTCTAAAGACATCTTGGGGTTTTGAGCCTCTGTTTGAAACCACTCTGTTTGAACAATTGAAAGGGTGAGGCTCTTGAAGGATTCAGGTTTACCTTTGACAGTCGACCCATGGCTTCGAGGAAGGGGACCAGGTTTCAGGATGTCATTATTGAGGTGTGTGTGCGTGAATGAGTGAGTTTTATAGGTTTATGATGTTTTATGTTTGATATTATTGCTGAACTTTCACCTTCAGGTGAACAATCCACATGAACACTCAGGCCTTTGGATACCTCGGAAAGTTTTCAATGACCATCATGCAACTGAACCTTCACGGCTTTTTCGATGTTTGGGGACTGGAGTCCGGGGTGCTCGTGGTGCCGGGACGTGCCAGTGCCGTGCAAGTGCCGTGCCTGTGCGCCAGGTTACCTTGGCTGGGAGCAAGAGTTCTTCGTCATCTCTGCCGATCACTACAAAGCTCGGCCTGACCTGGTGAACTGCGGTCGAACATTGTTTGGCAAGCTGCCCACGCGACACCAGCAGGGAGATCTGAACTACTTCCAACCAATTCCAGGCAAAGTGCAAGAGCTTCAGCTGCACTTTTTTTGTCGCTTGGGGATAGTGCTCAGTTGGAAACCCTCCAGGATTGCCACGTTTTCGGTGACACCAAGAGAAGTCAGTAGCACGGGGATTGCCATCAACATCGGGAGGCTTCTTCTTTTTACACTACAAAACTATACAAAACTACGTTAATGCATCAAGTAGCGTTGTATGTATACATTGTATACATAATATTTGTTCTGTAATCATCTCCGTTTGTCTTGGAGGGCCGAACACCAGCAAGTCGAGTGACCAGCCGCTCGTCCGAGGACCTGCTGGACATTGCTCAAGCGGAGATGTTGAAGGTGGGCTGCCCCATGGCGGTGAAGCACAACGAAGTGGCGCCAGGACAACATGAGATGTCTCCGGTCTTCCGAACGGCCAACGTCTCTGGGTTGGGCACAGAGAGCTTTGTTTTTCCTTTAGGACTTCATGACAACAAGTTACACAAGGAATCAAAAGGCGACATGCATTAGCAAGTATATATTTGGGCTTTGTTGGTCACCCAACGGGAAGATTTGACAGTGGAACTTCTAACACAATTTGGTCCATCTAAATTCATGGAATGTGTGCGTGGGGGGATGGGGATGGACACACTTTGGAAATCTTTCGAAGACCTACTATACAACCCTAAAACCAATGGGAAGGGAAGGATTCGCATCGCGAATCTATGTTTTGACCATGGCACGTTTTGTGCTTGGAGCAATGAACTGCACTGTAGTGCAGTGCATCCTTTGTTGCGATGCCTAAACAGGACACAATAGGACTTGTTGAGGCCTTTGTAGGCTTCGCGGTTCGAGGCAGCCATTCAAGTTGCAGGAGCACATGAGTGGACACTTGTGAACGTGGGTTCCATGGATTTGCGAGATTAAGATGTAATCGTATTTAAATAATGTATGTAATGATGGTTTTATTTGGGACTTCTGACAGTCTTTGTGCCTGACAGTCTCAACCTGTCGCAAAACAAGTCTATTGCTCTGAGCCTTCACTATATGCTGCGTGTGCAGGCACCATTGCATTGTCACATACCAGGTGTAATTAGTTCTGTCAAGAGCCGTCCACTTTCAATGGTTTTGCGAGGGTGAACGTATCAGCACTTCACCGCCACGCCGCCACTGTATTGTGATCATCATTTGATCAGCTAAAGCTAAAGACGTCCACATAAAGACTATGAGGGGTTCTGTTCGCGGCCTTCAAGACAAGTGAAGTGCTGGTCTGAATGTTCTGCGCTCTTCAAATTCCACACAAATCGGTACCCCGGCTTGGCTCTGTGTATGGCTTGGCGTCACCGTTTCCGATCACATCCGCTGGATCACATGTCTCAGACTGGAGGTCTCCTGCGACAGCAACGTGCTCTTCATGGAGGTCATGAACCGTGAGGCTCAAAAGCTGGGATTGCAGGCGCCACCGGTGGCGTTGGCCGGGAATCGGGTCGAGCTATCGAACGGAGCCGAGCGATGTCGGCCACAGGGTAGAAGAAGGATACATCTCTCCACCGGGGAGTGTTGCTTGGTAAGGATGTTGTGGCCGCAAGCAACTTGATGCAACTTTCATGGATGGCCTTGAAACAACAAACATCAACCCTCATGATGAATGGTCTTCATTTTGCTTTCTCAGAGATCCCTGTAGCCTGAGCAGGTCTGCATGTTGACACTTCGAAGAATCCTTTGAGGTTCTCTTCCACGAGAAGCCCTTTGCTGGCATCAATGGCAGTGGCAAACATGCCAACTGGTCCATTGGCACCGACACAGGCGCCTGGTCCTGGGTGGTATCTTCTGCCCAGGTATGGCTGTGAGTTGATTCAAAAACTGGTCACCACCAGAAACATTGTTCTTGGAATCTCTATGGGTTATGTATGTTGTTGTACTGGGCAGACCAGGGCATTACTACAGAGTCCTTTCAATTGATTCCAATTATAGATGCGTGAAGAAGGCTAAGTTCACGATTGGATGCTTTTGGCTGCCAAAATGGTTGAACAAAACACTTGACTGCACTAATCACCCCCTCAAATTTCCTGCCATGAGGATGCATGAGGAACCTTCAGCAACCTCTGACGTCTCTTCTCCAAAATAACTTTTGATGCACAGGCATGTATGCTGCTTTTCTTTTTTTGGGCAGACTAATTTGAGAACATGGCGGAGGGCATGCCATCACGCCGATCTGGGGCTACTCCTCCTCAGGCATGAACTTCTTCTACCCTGGCAAGAATGAGGCCGGGTCAATGCTGAGAGGGATCCAGCAAGTATCGAGCCCTGTCGGACTGGCACATGATTTCTTGGGGTGGCTGCTGTTTTAATGGGTTCTACGCTGGAAGCCCCCAAAGCCGTGTTCATCTACAAGATCTACCCACTGTGAATAGGAGTCCCTCTGACCAGCTTGAGAATGCTGGATGTGAAGTGTGGGATTCGCACGGATTCGCTCCGTTCGTAGCATCCTTGCTCCTAGTAATAAGGCCAGGAGCCCCGAACGTAGCGTCCTTGTTCCGTTCGAGTCGCGTCCTGAACCCCCTGCAAGTTCCGATGTTTGGACCGTTTGACCGAGTCATTCGCTTTTCGTTTTGGGCCATTGGGCTTTCCGCCACCCAGGCTGGTGCCAAGCTCTATGTCACAGCCATCGCTTGCCTGGCCTACGGCTTGGCACAGTACAACGAGATGGTCCGCTGCACGGTGGCCTCTGCCGGAAATGACCACCGCTTGGGCGCCCAGGAGGCCCCCCCCCGCCATCATCTCCCTCTATCCAGGCTGGGACGATTGGGCCGAGCAAAAAAAAGCGAACGATTTGAGGAGTCGGAGTGAGGAGCGAACGCTTTGAGGAGGTTCATAGAGGTTCATGATGGTGAAATTGAGTGTCCTGAAGCACGGACGAGGAGGTAAAACCCAAACTCGAGCGACTTGCGGATTCACAACCGGACGAGCGTCTTGCAATTTTTCGTGGTGGAGAGATGGACGGAGGAGCCGGAGCTGAGAGAAAGAGCTTTCAGAAGTTTTGTTCTTTTGGAACCTCCTAGCAGGTCGTAGTCTTGATCATCTCGTTGGACTTGTTCGTAGGATGTGAAACGTGGACGTGGACGTGCTCTTCCCATGGGTTGGGCCCGACACCTCCAGCTCATTCGCGGCGGAGACCCACCCTACCCACATTAACCTTCCCTAGCGCTGTTGGACACTCCGCCGCCCAACGATTTCCAGGGCCAAGTTGTTGGATCCAGCAAGCTGGCGTCGAGTCATTCTTTGTGATACCCACCAAAGTCTCAGATAGTTCTAGTCCTTCTATGACCCACTAGGTGAACTTTGCTCTCTGGCTTGGGGTTCTCTTGGTGGTGTCAGAAGAACTGTGGTACTTTTGGCTTCATATCTTCGGTAGGTCAAGGCTTCGAGCAGTTCATGGAGAGCAACTGGGCATGTTCGGACGAAGTCGAGGCCGGTGCCGGTGACGATGGATAAGGACGAGGAGATACCAGAGATCCACCCAGATCTATATATGAGGGCTAACAGGTTCCATTGTTGGGCTCGCAGACTGTGACATTATGAGCTATATAAAGGGGTTGAGGCCATAGTATCCAAACGCTGTTCAAAAACATAAATTATACAATCCTTTGAAGAGCTATGACTTCTGGGGCCAAGCCTTAGAAGCTATAGGAGGTGATGTGTAACGTTCTGAAGGCCACCAAGTTTATTTGGGGCGTCCAGCGACTCCGTGCTTTTGGTGGTTTCTTGTTGATGAAAGGCCCAACAAATGACAAACATACTATGATAAACTTATGTATATAATATGTATACTGTATATGTAATAATGTCCACATCTCACTGATAAATAAATATGCCCCCCCCCTCCTGCGAGACCTGAAATAGACTTAAATCAGTGACGTGTTTAGTATTGGTAGAAATTTTCATCTAGTATAGAGAAATATCTGAAGAAAGGAATCTATAGAGTCTATAGAGGAAAGGCATCTATTAGAAGAAGGAATCCATCACCTCAGCAGGACTCATTGAGGACCCATTCTATCGGCTCAGCAGGAATCCTCAGCAGGACTCATTGAGGACCCATTCCTTTAGCTCAGCATGAATCCCCACTCTGGAATTAAGACAAAAGGACAATTAGTATTGTGGATATTTTTCTGCCAGCAGAACACATTAGCTGTATTTAGGGTCAGCCATTACTTTGTACTTGGGCCATTCATGAGGGGTACCCTTGCTGAACTGTTTTCATAGGCTTCCTAAAAGCTTTTTCATAATGAATTTTAAACGAAGAACTCTTAAGTTGTTTTGGAGTTTTAGGGGGGTCAGCTAGTTGAGAAGAAGAGTTCATCAATGGGAATGCGATTGGGGTTAAATTAGATTGAGAGCAATTGAGAGCAATGAGATTGAGGCTGGAGCAGTTCTCAAGACATGTTTTAAAGGCTGGATTTGGGATATCCAGGTCCAGGGCTGAAAACAGTTAGCGTTATTTAGGATGTGTTTATAAATCTGTTTTGGGATTTGCTTAGCTTCTATTCAGGGTTACTAATCATATGTCGACATTATGTTATTAGATACGAGGATCCTGGACTGGCTCTAGGGACCAAGAGAATTAAGTGACGATGCCTTGATAAATGGGTCCAAAAAGGCCCTTGACTTGAAATAAACTGGTGCTTGATCAACGAGGCCCACGTCAGTTCAAATGTGTGAAACGGTCAAATTTTGTGCAGTGTTTGACTTTTTGCAGAAGCCCAGCACATTCAACATATTCATTGGGGGGGAAGAGATATTGACTTGCTCAGCCTTTTGTGCTCCCATGTACTCACTAAACTAAACAAATATCCTAAACAATTTCTCATCTCTCATCTAGAGTCGCTCATTTCTAACTCCACATATGCGATGTCCTCACGGCAATTGTTTGGCTCCCAGTGCCACTGCTTGGTGCTGAGGCATCATCTCTGGTGAGGATTTGTTGGGCTACAAGGCGGAAAAGTGGCTTGGCCAACGGGATGCGCCAACCGTTGTGTTCTGAGCACCTCTTCGTACTGTTCCAACGGTTGGAGGGCCCAGCATTGCTGGGGGCCGCACGATATTTTTTGAGACGCAGACACAGTGAAGAGTTTGTTCGGATGATCGCCGGAGAGTAACTCTTAGGATGCCAAGCTGTTCTTCACGCAAGGCATAAAGGAGCCATAGTGCAAATAGTTGTGAATTGGTCCTCGTATGTTTGTCTTGTATCATCGCTTGGAAGCGTAGTCAAAACTGGACAGGTGTTTGAATGCACCTCTTGATGTTCAATCGAGGAAGAAACAGTCGACGGGTTGCAGCGCTGCCATGCACATCGAAGCCCCGGTGGAGGACAGGAATCGTACTGCGCCCTTCCCCTTCTGCGGAAATCGCCGCACGGCAAGGACAATGACACTTCGCCAGGAACGAAACCGCAGACGGGTCGGCAAAGCCACCAAGTCGATCAGTATCCCCAAACAGATCTAATAGCAACAAACCTAATAAATAGCAATGGCCTCGAACCTAAGAGCAATTGCCTCCATCCTAAGAGGGATGGCCTCCAGCCTATTAGCGATGGCGTCGCCTCAAACCTCTTGGTGACGTGTTGTCGGTGAGTTGAAGGTCTGAATGTTGTTGGTGAGATGTTGGGTTTGTCCACTGTGTTTGTCCACCTCAGTTTCTGAGGCTTTGAGTTCCGGGCCGTCGGCTCCTCACAGCGGCTTGGCACCCCAAAGAAACACCAAAAAGCAGGATGTTTTGGTTGAGTGCCTTAAGAATCCTGAAGAATTTCTTGAGAGCCTTGCCCTGTTCATCCTCAACCTCCAAAAGTTTTTTTGCCCAACAATTGGGAAAGGGATGTAAGGGGCTGTCGATTGGAATGCAGCTGGCAACAGCCACTGTATCACTTGCTGCATAATGAGGAATTGCTGCTTCCCAGTGATGGTTTGCAATGCCATCATGTCCGCAGGAGAGGTCGGGCTAGCAGCTAGGGTCCTCAGTTTTGTAAACTAGTCGCATACAACGCAGTTGTCGTTAGGAGGCTTCCTAGTCGGAATTTCTATGTTGGTGTGAGTCAAATCATGTTTACACCCATGGAATAGCTGGTGAGGGTCCATGGGAAGGAATAGAACATAATCTGACAATATCAAAGGCCCGCTTTGGCCCATTGGAGTATTGATGAGTATCGTCGACAAACCATTAAACACTTCCGCCCTTTAGTGGCATCAATGATTTGTCCGTCGGGGTTGGCTCACATGATGTTCAATTTTTTCCAGCTTGCCTCAGGAATTTACATTGACAGTGTTCAAAGCCCAAGTTGGGTCAAAGGTTCTAATGAATCATTATGTTCATTATTTGTTGCTTATTTGACATCCAAAAATTGCAGTGTGGCATTCAGTGCCTTTTTGGGAGTTTTTCCGACACTAGCAGTGGTGCTCCTTGCGCCACGCTGAGAGGAATGGCGCACCTGGCCAGCTTGGTTGAGGGCGGCAAGAGCCATCGAGATGCTGTGGCTGAGATCTTCAAGGAGAACAAGCATCCAAGCTGCATTTGGTGGTGGCTGGTCGATTAGTAGCTGAAGCACTGCATTGCATTCAAGCAATGCTAAACATGGAGGCAGAAAAGAGGCAGCTTCATCGACGCATCACCGTTGATGGACCAAATTGAACTAGCTTGAGAAGCACAACCAAGCGTGTAAAGGTAGCAAAACCAGTACCATTGTTACCATTTCAATATATATATATACTGTATATATATGTATATTATATATATAATATATAAGATAATAGATACACAATCCAATGTACCCGTACCCGTAGCAACTTCTCTCTTCGTAGTAGTCACTATTGGCCCCCCAACTGCTGGACATGCAACTCCATTGAACACGTTTTGGATGATTCGGATGATCGAAGATGGTGAATGGTCACCTTTGGGCTTCCCACCATGGTCACCTTTCAGAGTTAACACCTGATCCGATCCTTCCAATTCACTTCCGAAGCGAGGCACGTGATCTTCACAGGGAATGGCTACTCCTCAGAGTGGCCCATTGAAGCGAGCAAGCGTGGCCTCCCAAACCTCAACACCACGCCCAAGGCCTTCTTTTGGGGCGAGAGCGCGTGTCAGGGGGTGTGGCTGGGTGGCGGGGAAGGAAGGATGGAATGATACTGCGGCAGTTGGAGGAGTAGTCGAGGAAAAGATCTACTATAATTTCAATCATCATTTCATCGTTATTTGGTGGCGGTGACCAGTGAAGAAGCTCGATATTCCGCCCCAAAGCGACAACATATTCCCCTTTTCTTCTCAGTTTTACATGCCGGACTATTTGTCACGGTAGCCTGAATCCAAGTCATGCGATCTTCCGATTTGGGGCGAGATCCAAGTTAGCCAGTTAGCCATAGTTGGAAACATGTATATATTTTCCCCTGTGACAGGGATGTCCGCCCTTCAGGCCATCGCAACTTGGACCTCGGAGAAGAACAAGAAGCTCCTGGAGTCTTTGAAGATCTACACGATGGAGGACAGGTGTGAAGGGGCTTCAGCTGTGGGTGTCGATCTCTCTGGAAGGACCCATGTTCACAGCTAATCATCATCTTGCCGACTCTTGCCTTTAGAATCTTTGGTCTTTTGTTGTATTGCCAGATGCTGGTGACAGGTTGTGGATATGTCAGACATGTCCCCAGTCTTGTGCCCCCGGAGCAGGCAGGTACTGTACACAGGACGTGATATCCAGCTTGCACAGAGCTGAAGATTGCATACGGCGCACCTGCCATCCAGTAATGCCCCTCCCTTGGCTTTGCATTTGACAGGAGACTGAGGCGCGTCAAGAAGTGATGTCACTCGGCTGGAGAGGTAGCGCCCCTGGGTGTGCACATGGCCCATGTAGCTCAAATAGAGAGGCCTCCAAGTTTGACCCCATGGAAGGTTCGGAAAAAGCTTTGGAAAGCCTCTGGTCCGCACCCGTTGAGATGCGGACCGGGTCAGACCCGGAAGTGCGGGTCACTTCTTCCCTCCGGATGAGCGGACCGGGTGTGGACCGTTAAGAACACATTGGTTTGTTCTCATTGAAGTACACACCCACTTTCACTTGGTGCCCTTCACTTTCCGGTCTTTTCAGGGATCTCCCTAAGATCCCCATCGATAATTGTTGAGACGCAGCAACGGAGCGAAGCTCTATCCAAACATGTTGAGATTTCTGAGAAGCCGCGTTTGGATGATGGACATGTTGATCCCAGCGTAGATAACTTGTTTTGCCGCATGTTGTTTCTGAGGAGCTCCGAAATCTTAGAGTCATTACATCTTTTAGAAGGACGCAAACGACACAAGAGGAATGAGAACATCCTGAGACAAGCCCGCCTTACATTCATCTCTGAATTTGTTTGCTCTTCTAGACCTTGCTTGCCTCACCACATAGCTTGATTCAACACTATTGAATAATTACAGATTGTAGAGGCAGGTGTTGACACCTAGCTGAGAGACGGCAAACCTGCTCCCTGGCCAACCTTATGCTGGTATAGAATCCGCCTCCTTTTGATGGCTTCAATGTTTTGTCTTGCTTAAGCCCCGGAGGATTATAAAACTAGACAATCTACGACCCTACCACAATCTACGGCACGCCAATCCCCCGGTCCACGGCCGACCTGCTCGAAGGTATGAGAACTACATTTCCTCCATGTGCTGTGAGGTTCGGCGGGTGAGTCTGGTCGTGGCATGGACGGTCCGTGGTGGTTCGGTCCGGGTCCACACGACTGAAAGGCCGCCCAGTAAGGCCAAGAGTCCAAGAGGAAGACCCAAGACTTACAAGAATTAGGTACAACTAGGTCCAAGTGGCCAAAAGCTGGAGCCCCAACACCACGCAGCTTGATTTTCCAGGTAGGTCAACCAATGGCCAAGGTAAACATAGGTAAACAAGGTATCCTGGTACTGGCTTTGACTCCCGACATGTGGGAGAGTCAATTCCCAGTCCTTGAGGCAGTTGCACGTGACAGGTGGAGACCATGATTCAAATGACCGAGACAGGCATCCTCCCAGCATGCGCCAAGGACTGCAGGATGGCCGCCCTGTCAGAGATAGGTGCAGAATATGTGTAGTATGCAACGATATGCATCGTGTGTTGAAAAGCTCTCATCTCAGTGTCTTTTTGGTTCAGGACTTGGAGAAGTACAAGGGCTTCGACAAGTTGGCGGGCAGCCGCAAGAGTGCTGGGCTCTTGGAGTGGCAGCTGAGGGATTTGTTGGTATATCTGAGACATGCATTTTTGCCACGTAGTTTTTGCCTTATCCGCGTTGCCATGATGCAAAAAGGTATCCCATCTTCCGGCCATGCTGCTCAACCACTGAACAGCTTTGCCGGTCCCGCCATGAAAGGTTCCTAGGTACGAGAAGTGACGGTGTTTGGAGGATCTACTTGCCAGATTGAGCGCAGAAGATGGATGGTCAAACTGGAACCAATGAATCCCTCCAACTAACATGGCAGTGAACAACCATGAAAATCCACCTGTTGTTGGTGGAGGAACGACGTCCTCTTCCCACGTTGGTCATGTTCCATGTGTTGCTTCTGTTGCAAAGAATCGTTGCATCGGCTGCTTGAGTCCCCACCGGTACCGATCAGGCGGAGTCAGGTAAGACCTGATGAGATAAATGACTCGGTCGTGGTGATTTTTTGAGCTGCAAGAAAGATGATCCCAGAGTGGTTCATAGTCTTTCAGGCTTTCTACACTAAGTAAGTAGTGTTTCTTCTTTTCTGAAGATATCCTGGTACCCGATTCTGGTAGACGCCTAGATGTCACCTGCTTACCATGCGGGTGAGATAGTCCAGAGCGATGCACATCGCGATGGTTTCAGGTCTACGAGGCCATCGTGGAGCAGTTGGAGAAGCTGAAAGCCTCCTTCAGCGCCAAGCCCCACAGCTCCCTGACTGAGGAGGCGCACGATCCCTGATGAGGAGACCGCTTGCGGACAAGCTGGGTGGAAAAGCGGTGGGTTTTTGGGGTTGGGTGTCCATTGGATTCCAGCTGGAATTCTAGGGGTCGCATTTTGTGGGGACCTATCATGACATATCATGACCATCCCAGCATTCTCCAAAAGAGTAACAGCTTGCCAGAGGGCCAGCTGCTTCCTCCTCCTCCTCCTCTTCCATTTCAGCTTTTCGTTTTGCAGTCCCATGCCACCCCGCCCCGAGCACGACGTGGTGGTGGGTTTCCGTCGGAGGCCGTCTTCCTGTGTGACACTGTGAAGCCACAGATGGTGGCGCTGCGGGCGGCGGTCGACAAGGCGGAGAGCTTGCTTGAGAGTGGATTGCCCCTGGGACGGAGAAGGCGGACGGAAGGTCAAAAGAGGCAGAGGAGGATGGAGGCATACTGAAACCGCGTTGGAGCTGGCTGGAATTTCTTGAAGCTCCAGAAAGAAGAACTTGTTGCATTGTTGCAGGTAATTGTTACTGGAGTACATAGCTAAAACTTTGTACCGACCACTTGAGATTCATTTCAATGCCCATGTCTGGACTTTTGGACCCTCGACTCCGTCACCGTAGTTAATTTGGGCCTGGAGTGTCAGGGTCGTCGGGGAGAAAGCTCGGACTTTGCAGGGACCAGGCGCCATCATGTGTCAAACGGGAAGGGTGCCGAGTCCCGAGCATTCACACTGGCTGAGCAGGTGGCAAATGAGCAAACTGGACTGGCACAAGGTATAACATCTACTCAATGAATGGATTGCCATTGGCTTCTCGTGTATGTTCAAGTCAGTTGGAGAGACACAGTTGTATGACATGTATTATATAGTATATTATTCCTTTGTTTGTGTATATAGACAGCCACTTCTAGCACCCTTGAGTTTATCCATCGTGGTTGAAAAGCCTTCTTTTTGCACTCCGTCAGAGTAAATCTTTGACAGTGTACATCATTGTGGGTTTGATTCTGGTCACGGAGCGGTAGCACCATTGGTATTTCCCTTACTTCACGAGTCACAAGAGCAAATCAGCCAGGATATGCCAGGAGAACCAAGTGCAGGAAAGGAAATGGGCACAATGGCGCTAGAATTAGACATCTTCGAACGCAGTCGTATGGGTTCTTGATCGAGTCCATGCAGCCATCGCTTTTGCACTGAAAATGCAATACTAGATAATAGTAAAGTAATAGATGTAAACCATTTGCACTCCCACAACAGCTGGATTTGACAATATGAGGCAGTGTCCGAACAAAGACGAGCTTGCCGCAACCGATGTTTTTCATGGTGATGCTTTAATTTTCAGTGGGATGATGTCTTCGACTGGACATGTAGTGGATATTACACATTAAATGTCTGACCAGTGTACAAATAGTACAGACAAATCGCGTTGCCAGCTCAAGGATCAAGGAAGCATTACTGGTATGTCATTATGTTCCTTTTCTCCCGACAGGGAACCTGACTAAGGTACCCCTACCCGACATACGAGACCATGATCTACTCGCACCACTTCTGAGCTACGCCAACCTTTTGATGATCGGTCTCTGCAACAGAAACGTGGAGTCGATCCCATCTTCCCGTGTGCGAAGATTCGCGCAACGAATAGTGCAGTACGCTGTTGGTGGAGCTGGCACTGCTGTACTATCGATTTTAAAGCCTTTGCTCCAGCTTGTGCTGTTTTTGGACATGTTGCAGCCAAGCAACCATATTTGCGACGATTTGAGAGAAAAGAAGCTGTGGATGTGGCTCAAAAACAGGATCCCGGCACCTCACCTTTTAAAATACCAAAAGGTTTGGGTTGCACCCTAGTTTTAAGCCCTATCATACCATCGATTTGTGCAACAAGGCTCTGTCATACATTTGACAACCACTTTTTTGTTCGCCAACAAAGACCCTACTCATTGCTACAGAGGTATGTACTTATATATATAAGAGTCGCATTCAAGTAAAAGTTGAAGATGAAGCAATTTACAAACAAAGGTAGAGATGGCTCATGTTTGGAATATTTTGGATTTTCGGATCGTCTATCCACTAGAGGATGGTGATATCACCAATCCTTGCAAGATCTTGCAAGAGTGCCTGGAATCTCAAAGGTTCATTCCCGCAGTGCGTGAGTTATGTTGCTTTGTTGCACCAGAGCACTAGTCACATAGAACATGGCGCTTTGGGGTTAGCTGCAATGAACATCCAAGCACGAGAAAGTAGGAAGACTTCATAAGGTGAATCCATTTAGGGTGTGGCCCATTACCAGTGGGTCAAAGATGATCCCTCCCTTTTTGTGCCAACCTAGGCATCATCCACAAAGTGCTGGCAATAGGACATACCCGCAAAAAACGATCAACGCAACACCGATTCGTCCAGCAACTGTCCGAGGAAGTGCCGGAGCTGAGTCCAGCCCAGCTGGCCCTCAAAGCGGCCCAGGCGGTCGAGACCTGTTGCAGAAGTCACAGCGATGGAGTACGTAAGGAGAGTAGATATGGGGTGTGTATATATATATACACATACGTGAGGAGTATGTAAGAATGCACCAGGAGTTGAAAGGCCCCGCATGCACACTAGTGAAGCGAACGGTTGTTGATTCGCAGTCAACCACTGAGAATGGCACATCAAGATGTTGTGATAGCCTTAAGGTATATGTACTAGGATGGTACAGGATATTATCAAGGTGCTGTGAAGGCGTCTCTCAGTCACTGCAATTGGATGATAACAGTTTTCAAGTCTCAATATATATTACGCTATTAAGCTGGAGGCCATTGCTTCTAGGTACAAAGGATTATAGTGTACAAAAGACAGGGATTTGGCATGGGCTTTGCCAGCACAAGAGGTGTTTGCAAGGACTCCACTGACTGCACCAACATGGCATCAAACATTGCCACGCCTGCACGAAAGCCCAATTTGTTGTTGATCAAGGCCCTACATGGTTCTCCTGGTTCTCCTGGTGCCCAAGGTCCCAAGGTGATGTTCTTGAACACGTGCTGTATACTATTGTATACTCATTGGTTATAGAGCAGAGTGTGTTTGGATGAACCTGGGAGTGAAACCAGAGATGACCGATGAAACGGGAAGACGTTTTTTCAAGCAGTCCGTGAAAAACATATGCCGATTGAAACGAGTTCACCGTTCAACGACGAGTTTTTTCCCGATTTTGAGGGTGAGAATTGGTTCGAGCCATGTTGAGAGAAGCGACGGTCAGGTGAATGTTTTCCATACAGTTGCAACTCGGCAGATCTTCAGAAAAGCATGGACATTCAAGGGATATCAATGGAGCTTGTGTCGTGTTTCAACCCGTGTACTATTGGAGGGTTTTCAAGTGTTTTTTTCCTTGCTCCAGTGCTGCGTTTGAGATGATTGTATGGTAGATAGGTATTGTATTGAACTTATTTGACAGTTAGAACGAAAATGCGGACGGTTTATGTAGTGTAAATCTAGAGAGGCATTTGGACGTAGTGTAGGCACTGAGAGATGACTCCACTAGCGTAGAAAACTCTTAACATCTTGATAAATTGCCAACAGTGAGAGATTATCTTCTGTATGGTGTTGTGCAGACCAGCAGCACCAGATCATCAGATTTAGGGGCCTCCGGATCCATAGGTGTGGAGAGTCATCATTTGTGGGATTGGAGGGATACCTTCTATACATATATAATTGTGTCATATTGTGTCCATGTTTCTCAGTGGAAATGCAAAGGTACTCAGTCATTGTACTATGTAGATTGAATCCCAGCAAGCCATCCAAGAATTGAAGTGCGCAACCCTGCTGCCTGCTGACACTCTGTCAGCACAGCCAGCACTGCAGACGCTCCAGATGCCAAGCCCAGGAGATGTTGCTGAAGATGAGCCCTTGCATCAGGGAGAAGCTCAGATCATGCTAGGAACGGATACAGCAATTCTTAAAGGATAGCTGTTGAGGTGTTGAAGAAGGCATAGCAAAACATGGTGGCTCGATTTCTTTTCCATGTACAGTACAGTATATAAAAAATGGCGAGGAGACGCCACTCAAATGTCCATGATTTGTCAGGCCTCAGACTGACTCTTGGGGTGTCGAATTGAGTTCCTGCAGCCACCGGGTTTTAGGCGTCCAATAATACCTGAGATGCTTCTCTTCTCCAGATTCTTTTGGAGTGTCTCTATTCAATGCACACCCATACAGGCGAAAAGGCTGCTGCGTAGAATCAATCAACATCCAACATGGGGGGGCGATTCGCATCAACTCTCCAACAGTGCAAACCCGGGCAAAGCTCGAGCAGCAGAGTTGCGGTCCCCTGAATCAATTGTTGTTGTTCTATGCAGTCATTTTTCTAGTTTTGCCTTTTCAGTTTTCATTACAGTATCAATTATCAGGAGCCATACAACCAATCTCTTGATACCTAATTCAGAGGTCCATGTGTCTTGTGGTCCTTGTGATGTGACCACCAACGTTTCAATCAAGGAACGTCCGTAGTGGCCAGCTGGAACTTCAAGCCGCGGTCTACGATGCTGAGAGCCGGCAGGCCGATCAGCCGTGTTTGGACTGTTGAGAAGCAACCGTCGGAGCTTGGCTTGGCGAACTGAGAAGGTGAGTAGACAGGTAGTTTGGCTTACTGTACCCCAACAGATTGACACGGATTGACATGGAACCTAATAATTAGGAATGGCCTCCAACCCAATAGTGATGGCCTCCAACCTAGAAGCGATGGCCTCCAACCTAATATATATATATTTATAGTAAAAATAAGAGCGATTGCCTCCAACCTAATAGCGATGGCCTCCAACCTAATAGCTATGGCCTCCAACCTAATAGCGATGGCCTCCAACCTAACAGCGATGACCTCCAACCAAATAGCGATGGCCTCCAACCAAATATCGATGGCCTCCAACCTAACAGCGATGGCCTCCAACCATCTCCAACCTAATTGCGATGGCCTCCAACCTAATAGCGATGGCCTCCAACCTAATAGCTATGGCCTCCAACCTAATAGCGATGGCCTCCAACCTAATAGCTATGCCTCCAACCTAACAGCGATGGCCTCCAACCTAATAGCAAGGGCGATGGCCTGCAACCTAACAGCGATGTCCTCCAACTTAATAGCGATGGCCTCCAACCTAATAGCGATGGCCTCCAACCTTAACAGCGATGGCCTCCAACCCAGAAGCGATGGCCTCCAACCCAAGAGATTGACATGGAACATGAAATACGACTTAGTGGAAACTCCGAGGGCAGAATCCTTTGAGAGGTCTATTCTCAGGTTCTATTTTTGCCAAAAAAGAGTCCACATGAATATGGGTGACCTGACAGCTGCAAATGGTCCCGCAAACCAGGATGCAGATGCCCAAATACCACCCACCTTTGTTTTGCGTGTTTCAGTTTTTCTAGATACAGCGCCGACAAGTGATAGAACATTGGAGAGGACAATGGCCTTGTTGACCTCAATCCTCTTGACCAAAGCGTTCCCCTCACTGCCCAAATACTGCGTCGATAAGCCTGCTTCCTTGGAATCCAACTAAGAGGGGACGATACATCAGAGCCATGTTTGCACACCACCTTGGAAAACGGAACGATTGCAATTGCAATCCATTGCACTGGTTTCTTTCTATTTTCCTGATTTGCTAATGTGTTTGCCGAACATGACCTTCAGAGAAATCTGTTACTGTTACTACATGTTACTACCGTAGCAGGATGTAGTATGATGTAGCAATACGTAGCATAGGCTATGTACACCTAGAGCGTGTTTGTAATTTGATAGCGACCAGGTGGAGTTCTTGGGAAGCTCCAAGAAGCAAGCAGAGCTCTTGGCCGACGAGTACGACTCCTGGGAGTGTCCTGGACCACCGTGTCGGTGTCGGTGTTCCATGGATTTGCTATTCAGTTTCAGTGTGAGCGGGATGGGAAGAATCTGCGTGCTGGGTAGGTAGAGGTGATTCGTGAAGAAGACAGAGATGCGGAAGATTGCGGGAGATGCTGAAGGTGAAGAGTAATAATAAGAAACATACTTTGATCATTTTGAGTGCCCACTAGGAGCAAGTGGGTGTAGATGTGGCACATGAGGGGCAACTCTGAAACTCTCGTCTAGGTCAGTGGCTTCTTGTGCAGTTTGGGAGGTATGGATATCTCATCTCAGGACTCCAACGAACAAATGCTCAAAATGAGTGTGGGTCAAACAACCGTGAAAGTTTTGCGGTGGACCATCTGATCGTCGTTTTGAGGTCTAACCTGGTGTCAACCTCAGGGTGACATGACTAGCTGGCCCAATCCTGGCCATTGTCATCCAAAAACACCAATGTGCTTGCAGCATCTGGCAGCCGACTCTGACACGGAATTCAGATTTCTGCCAAAAAGGCGGTCTCCTTGGCACGGGGCCCTTGGCCCTTTTCTCATTTGTCCCCAATTTTCTGTCGCCTTCAGAGCCCAGAGCCAAGGCCCGACCTCTCTCGCAGCGGGTTCAGCGGCCTCTCCGTGGACTCCATCGACCGCGACAGCTCCGCACCACGGGCCTCATCCCAGAGGTTGTTGGCCAAGCTGCGGGAAGGCAACCAACGCTTCCTGGTGACCTGGCGTTGCCATCGATGTGATTCGTGAGATGGTGAGGTGTTTGGGATTCAGAGTGATTCATGTTCTCCGTAGTTTTAGTCCGAAGTTGGCTGGTCAGTCGTGGTGGTTTTCATCGCTGTCACCATGCTGAGCCGAGCTCGGCACCGGTGCCGCACGAGCTTCCGATGTTTGGAAAGCGGTTGCCGCAGGTCACGGTGACCCTTTCAACCCTTTCCTAGAAGGCCATGTGTCACGAGAGATTGTCAAACTATGAAGAAACCTCATGAAATGTCTTTGGGCGTCATGAAAATAGAGGCATGCAGACATGCAGAGTATATGTATATATATATATGTTCGTTTGCATCTTTTTCACCAACATGAATTTCACGGTTCTGCTCGCATGAACTGGACAATGGGTGCCGGTGGATGTTGGTGCTACATGTTGCAGATCTGCAACTCAGGGTGGCGCAACCTGGAACAAGGCATGGCCGCAAAACAGGGCTCATGCTCAATAAAGGAAAGACAGTTGCATGACCCATGAACAACAGAGTTCTCGGTCAACAAGCGGTATGTAGCGGTGAGTTAGTGAGCTTTATGTCTCCGGCGTACGGTACTGTATACTGCAAGACATGTCAGCTGAACCTTGTGTTGGCATCGTGAGAACCGCTCGCAAGAGCTTAAGACAGTTGTGAGTACAGCAGACAAAACAATCTTTTGAGCACAGCAGCGATGGCCTCCCGCCTACTAGCTTCTTGCTCCTACTAGCGATGCCAGGAGCCCCTAGTAGCTTCTTGTTGCTAGTAGTAAGGCCGGGAGCCCCTAGTAGCGTCATTGCTCCTACTAGCGATGCCAGGAGCCCCGGGTAGCTTCTTGTTCCTAGTAATGCCAGGAGCTACGTTCGTAGCTTCTTCACACAAAACACTTATGCTCACTATGGATTCACATGATCCACACGATGCTTGATGGGATGACCGAACACATTCGCATGCGTTCGGTTGAACACTCACAGAAATCCTGGCTCTGAATTATATAACTGATTGATCCCCTTGTGCTCTTGGTCAACCGATTTCATGCATGAACTTTCCCCTACATCCAAATGCATACTAAGAACTTGCTCAACTGCCCGGCATCGATATGCCCCCTGCAGTCATTCATCCCTTGAGCCTTGAGCCATTCATCCGAAGAATCCAACAAAAACGAGGAGATCTCAAGGAATCACGTTTTCTGGTTACTTCACGTTTTTCAGGATGTACTTACTGTGCATGATTCCAAATAAAATACTCACGGGTTCATTTCAGACTTGTTCTCTTTGCTCGTTCTTCTACTTCTCACGAGCTCGCAGGCCATGCAACGCTGTGCCGTGCCCATCGGTGCTGTGCTGGCTTGCGGGGATATGGGGGCGCCAGTGGATGTGATCTTCGATGTGGAGCCTGGAGAGATCTTTGTGATGAGAAATGCCACTCAGAGTGGTACAAACGCTTTCGCTTTTGGGCGGACCGGTGGATATTAAGGAGACCCTTTCAGTGACTAGTTGAAGTTTGGACGCTTCCCAGTGGGTTGTGGTTGTGGGTTGTGGATTTGGTCAGTAGCCACGTGCAGACATCCACCATGATAGTTTGGTTCCCGTGGTGGTTTGGGAGGCCTGCAAGACAGGTACTCATAGGGGGAAGGATCAGGATTGAGGCCACCATGAAGTCATTCGAAAAGCCTGGAAATCGTGGATATGGCACTGGGTGAAGAGGACTTCACGTCTACAGTGAAGCTATGGCTATGGAAGGTTCAGGTTACGCGCTGTTTGAGAATACCTACTCGATGGCTGCAAGTTAATTTACCCTCGACCTACAGTGTAACATGTTAGACTCCCCAAACAACTCCTTGGCTTGTCGGGGCATTTGGGTTGTTTTTGTTTGGGATGCAAAGGTGTCCAAATCATCCCGGACAGGCGATTCACCTGTTCTTGAGCAAGATTATTTCCTATAATGTACTGTAATTGAATCAAAGCTTCAAGATGTAGGGCTGAGGGGAGGCTAGCTCATATATAGGCATAGGAGTATGATTCTGATCCACGTAATATACTGTGAGTGTTTTCAGAGAAATGGATCCAACATTGAGACCAAAGATACCAAACCTTTAGACACGGGACACGGGTACTTTCATCTTGAAACACTATCCTGTAGAACATATATAGATTTACCTTGACACTGTGTGGATCGCCAACCCTCAACTGTCCACGGCATGCCGTGGGGACGATGCGTTTGTGTGGGAACAAGGCGTCTATTTCTTTTTGCGCGGACACCATCGGACATGTTCTTGGAAGGCAAATGACATCTCAAAAGCCCGGCATGGGTAAACACCTATCCACGTTATACACGGTCGGTTTTTCTTTGTTTCGCTGACCCACTTAAGTCCGTTCAAGACGGTCGATTTTGGCTGAGGCTGGAAACACCTGTACCCACTCGGCTGGGAGCATCATGGGCTCCTTCGAGTTTTCAGTGGAGAAGTTCAATGTTCCGCTCATCCTCATCCTTGGGCACACGCGCCTTGATAGCGAGCTTGGCTGCCTTTGCTTGTTGGATGATTTTATGAGTGATTCGTTCAAACATTATCAGGTGAAATTCATTCGATCATGCAATCGTCAGATGAAGGCCCGTAGAGACTTGCTCATAGCTGAACCTCAAATGCTTGGTACCCTCAAACAGATTGCCTCTAGAGATTTGCTGTGAACAAGTGGGTAACCCTCTTAGCAATGCGCGCGGATTGCCATCAACTGTCTTAAGCCATTGGATAGCCTAAGCATGCTTGTGAAGAGGCCAAGTGAAGCCCTTGATATTAGTCCGGTTTCAATGAGAAATCAGACAACCAATTACTGCATACACCATAAATTTGATCTCAGAAACTTGGTGCCCAGCCGCTGCAAAAGCATGTGGTTTCGGCTTCACACGGAAGCCCAAAGGGGGAGATGTTCCAGATTCTTTCCGGCGAAATGCCATTGTTTCACCTGAACAGTTGTTCCACCCCTTCAGACTGAGATGAAACATGAATCTTCATCCAGACAGACGAGGTCGGTCTGTGAAACGGATGGTCGGTCTGCCCCAGGCCTTGCGCTGCGCTGGCAGGTGCTGTGGAAGTTCCACGGCAATCGGGTGAGACCACGGAGAGCAACGGCGAAAGAGACATGTTGAGTTCCAAGGTCACTATGGGGGCCTTACATTCCGCCTACCGATGATGAATTCTTCATGAAAGTAAACAAAGCAATGAACTAAAACTATAACTATAATTATACATGAAAGTATCAGGCCTTGTCGCTCTCTCACCTAGAAATGAAAGGTCGCAAGATGTTGCCAGCTGTCAGTGTTGAAACATGCTGAAACTGCTGGGCAAGTATATAATCATGTAGACTAGACAATCCCGAAAGCGATGTTCATGCAACGAGAGGATGATGTGTCAAAAACATGCTTTAACCTTCAGGAGCTTCATCACTTGTTTGGAGGTCTTAAAGCATGCTGGTCCGGAGGGCATAGTCTGAAGCGATTGCTATGAAACTACGATCGATCTTTCTCCAGAGGTTGCAAGGACAAATCCTCAAACCTTGTGGATTTGGACATCATGAGTCCCTTCCCGGTACTTTCAAGGGTTTACCCTCCAACTCAGTCACATGGAGGTAGAATATCGACCCTTGGATGACTCTTCATTTTCCTGTACGTTCCTTTACGACTCTTAGTGCTTTCCCCTTCTATGTGTTGGAGTCGCTCCCAGGCGCACCGGGACGACGAGGATCGCCCATCGCCAGTGCTCCTGGAGAGTTTGGTGGCTGCTGCCGCACAAGCGGAGCAGCAATTGGGAGAAGGCGGGACTGCACCGGACACGCACAGGTGGAACTTGCTGTGAAAAAACATGGGCGGGTACTCAAAACATAGACTCCAAACCCAAGAGCTCAAGCAAACCCTAGTAGGCTTTGGGAGGGTTCTCCTGGGTCAGGGTGATGCCCGTTATACTCACGCATTGAAACAATGATGATGCCTATAGTTTTGCTACGGTAGCTTCAATCAACAGAACTTGACCTTTGACTGGTCTTTATTTTAAGTTTCTTGTGGTCATGCAAGATTTCATGGGGTCCAATTAATTGATTAACAACATGATAATTTGGAGTCAGCCATAGCTCCAACTACCATACACGGCTGGAGCAATAAGGATGCAATAGGGCCTAGGATCATTCCACACGCCAGCTTTGATGGCAAAGATGACCGTCTTGGAGACTATCATGCACAGTAGATATATTTCAATGCTCAGCGGATCGACTCTGTGACCGCGACGCAGCCACGAAGCGGAGACTTGGGAGGTGCCAGCAATTCTCAATTGGTCAGGAGAGCAGCGTGACTCGGCCGCAGGTGCGACGCTGTGATTTGGCCATGCTGAAAACACCCGTAGCAGTGAGGGCGAATGCAAGAGATGTGATGAGAAGTGTGGAGACGAAGCAACCTTTTGATAGGACGGTTAGGACGGTTAGGAATGAGGCGAACATGTTGACAACTTCCACACCGCAAAAATCTTGCGGGCGTCTCAGGAAGTTGAACGTCTTCCACACCATGGAGACGATTCTTTCACAAAGATCCTTGGATATTTATTCGGTTCGTGTCACTGAAACGGATTTACGCGTGCGAGAATGGACGGAGCTCACGAGAAAGGGCTCCTCAGAAGTGACTAGTGGCTTCACCCCTTGGTCTCAGAACCGGGTCCCTAGTGACTAGTGGGCTCTTACCCAAGGTTGGCACCGACAAATGGTATGTTTCAATTCGTGGTGTGAAAAAGCACAGTGAAGTGAGATGAAGCGGGTATACGGTGTATATATACATAATAGTGGTCCCCAAATAGATAGACACGGTTTACATATTGAAAGGGATTCTACTTTTCTATCTATTTGGGGTATGCTTCCTATCACTTGTGAACAGTATTGAGTCGACTCGCTCAAGCAGCTTTTTGGGATCGAGAGTTTATGGTGCCTTGGTGGTTGCCCGATTTCCTCAGGGAAGTCCGGTATTTCACCAGTTCACCGGTTTCTTGCCCTTGGGGAGCCATAGGCCTGTGCTTCATCCTCGCCTGCATTTGGTCCCTCATTGCTGGCTTCATTCTGGGCGCTCTAGTCTTCTCGGTGTCGTGTCGTCGGGCTGTGCTTAGCCTCCTGCGTGTGGTGGCAGCTGCTGTGATTTCTCACCATTTGCTGGTTCCAGAGACTGACAGAAGGGGCAGGCTTGCGCAGTATAGGCAGGGCAGTTGATACCGACACGCGTCCTCTGGCGTCGTCCCTGAGGGTTCACCGGCCTTTCTGGCGTGGCTTGAGATTTCCTCTGGGCTGCTCGACATTGCACGTGCAGCACAACATCCAGGGGTTTTAGCTGCTCCAGATTCTCCAGCAAGAGTTGGCACCTTCCAAGAACACCGTCTTCATTGCGTTCAGGTGGATCGACTAGTGAGTCTTGTTGGGCTTCATCCTGCACTGCCTACGTGCAGGGTGCGAAACTGCTTGACGGCAGTTTCCACACAGACAGCGTCAGTCACGCGGGAGGCAGAGTGCTACCTCGCCACGGCTCAGCGAAGATGGCCGCCGCCGCTGTAGGAGCGGCCCTCACCGAGGAGTCGGTGAGGCAGGCAGTGGAAGCTGCCGCAGCTGCCAGAGCTCTCTCTTCAAGGTTCTTGGTTTTGGCAGAGGAGCTGGCAGATGGGGTGAATTTGATTTGCGGCTTTCTGGTTTGTGTACGGGCTGGCGGCTTTATGGTGGTTTTCCCTCCAGACGAAGTGATCAACCAATGTTTGGACAATCTCAGTTTAGAACATGGCTATCCAACTCCCTTGCTCCATGCTGGACAGGTGGCGGTCGAGACTACCCGGGGCCGTCGAGTAGGGGAAGCAGTTGTTCAGCTGGCAGACCTCAGTTGGGATTACGTGCAACATTTTGTTTCTCTGGGTCGCATTACTGCCGCTCAGCGAACCAAGATTTTGTCATTCAGCCTAGAAGCCACAGAGGTAAGACCGGTCAAAGCCATCAGTGCACGAGCTAGCCAACATATGGATAGAAAGCATGGATCCAGATACAGCCCAAGAATATGTGACAGGAGAAGAATGTGCAGATCCTGGAGAACCAGAACCAGGATCATCCATAGCCGAGGGTCAAGCTCCAGGGGTCTCCCACGAGACTCACCAGAAGCTCCAAGCCCGGGTTGCAGAGCTCGAAGCGGCTTTGCTGCTGCAGCGGCAGCCTCAACAGGTTCCAGGATTGCTTCAAGTCGCTCCCACCCCCAAGGCGCCACCGTTGTTCAACCGAGATGCCGGAGGCGGGGCCATTTCAGCACAGGTCAGGAGTGGGGACGATTGCAAATGCTGGCGGGGACTCCACCGCCCAGGGTGGGGACTGCGGAGAGACGTCGGCAGCAGTCACTGCAGAATCTCCCAGTTCCTCAAGATCATACTCTGTTGGACTTGGAACGAGAAGCCACGGAGCAAGAGCCGACCATGCCAGATCCAGTCGATGTTTTGGGTCAGAATGGAGATCCGGTCCACCGGTTGCTAGCTTTTCAGATGCAACAAAACCAAGCTTTGCTGCAGAAGTTGGTAGGACAGAAAGTTTCAGACCCAGTTCTGGACATCCTAAGCTCAGGAGGCGCGGACAGCGCATCAGGCAGTTCATCAACAGGTGTGCAAGGCTGTCTGGCTCGCGAAGCTTTCCTGCAATCGGTAGCCAAGTTGCCAGCCGTGGCAAATGCAACTCGAATGAATGCCTTGAGAGAACTGGGGATGGATCCTCAGAAAGAAGATGGATCATTGATTCGCAAGTACATGGAAAGAAGGATGGTGCTTGCCGACCATCGCCTGCTGACCTATTTCACTGCCATGATTGCCGAGAGTTGGGCAATCGGGTTCGAAACTGGGAACGTGGAGACGCTGGAGGTTCTGTCCCGGATGCTCTATTTTGTAGAACAATGCGCCATAGACGGCGGTCGGCCTCAGATGGGTTGGCTCCTTACAGGGTGGCAAGAGCCGCCCTTCCATCTTCTGACAAGTTCCAAGAGAATGCCCTGTCTTCAGCCGTATGCACGGTTATGCCACCCGGCTTGGGTGTCAGCCAACATCGCTTACCTCAAAGATATGGACTATCTAGAAAGCAGATTGTCAACTTTGGGGTTGCAGAAGACCAACAAGGTCAAGACCGGCGATGCAGATCAGGTACCAACGACTCAGCCAAAGAACAAGCCCAAGAAGCCAAAGGGTCAGGGGAAGGGGTCCAATGCAGAAGGGACCGCAGCAGCATCAGTTTAGCTCCAGGAGTCGCTCATGTCGAGCAGCCCTTCGAACTGCCAGCACAGAGTTTGAAGTCGTGTGATGACCCGGGTGCCTTGGATTTAGTTGACGAGTTATCTAGTTTCAACATAGATCATGATGTTCCTGACCCTAGATCCAAACAAGTATTTTCAGGTGTTAATTTGATGCATTCTTTTTGCAAGAGCGCCGTTTCTGCGCCCACTGCTCTAGGCTCATTCATTCGGCAGAGTCTTAAGCTAGCCGACCATGCCTGCACCATGGAAAAAGCCCAGCCGGGCTTTATGGCCTGTCCCCCCCAGGTGGAGTTGGACAGCTGCACGAAATCTGAATCCGCGCAGGCGTCGTAGATTGCGCTACTTTGAGACTCGACATAAATTGCTTCAGGTTGTCATTTGTTCCATGAACTGGCAAGTGTTAGGCTATAAGTCGAGTCCACCCCTTTGTGCACAACTAGGCGCACCAGTCCATCCCAACCAGCATTCGATTCTAGAACGAGTTGAAGCTATGTTGGACCATTTCCTTCACATGCCGAAGTTTGAAGGATCCGATTTGGGCCGTGCTCAGGGGAAATTTTCGGATTTAATTTTGCATTCACAGAAACTGCCTCGGTGTAAGCTGAGGATTGAGGACCTTCATCAATTAGCATCATGCATTCACAGTGACTTAGATCCGTACGGTAAGCATTTTGCCTTCAAACCAGAGAGTGATGTTCAGCCCGAGTCGCATTGCCGTGAGCCCTTTGCTCAGCCGAACGCGCCGCCGCCCGGTGGTACAGGATCGCTGCCAGTGATCTCCAGCCGTGTGAAGTGGAAAAACCTGCCCAGCTTCCACGCCGAAGATTTCCTGTCAGACCCAGTTGTAAAGTCAACGTACGTTGAACCTGAAACTCTTCGTAAAGACCGTAGTGAATGGCCGCCCATGCATCCAGCCAGGGTCCGGTGTCCCAGGGTTGAACTTTTAGATGTAGCAGCCAGATGGGATGAACTTGGTGCTCGTATGCTGTTGCCAGCTAGTGAAAAGGATTTTGATGAAGCGGTAGGATTGTTCTGCGTGCCTAAAGACGAGGATTTCGACAGGCTCATCATTAATCCTGTCACCATTAACAGTCGTACGCACACCATCACCAAGTCCACTGAAGAGCTTGCCCCGGGGTGTATGTTAGGTCTGCTTCATCTTGAAGATCACCAAGCTTTTAGGTTCTCAGCTGATGATTTGACCGATTACTACTACACGTTTGTTGTTTCAGCCGCCCGAGCCAAACGGAATGCATTGCGTGTGGTTTTTTAAGTCTTCGGAAGTCAAACATTTCAAATGTTACCATCCTTCCTTTGAGGGTCAAGATCTTCTCACCTGTCTTAAAACCCTTGCAATGGGAGACAACATGGCTGTGGAGATTGCCCAACAAGCTCAGTCGAATGTTTTAAAGTTTCTTTGTGGTGCTCTTAGGAGTGATGAGACGTTGAGATATCGAGTTGCTGTCCCTAGGACAGATTTTGTCGAGCTCCTTGCCATCGATGACCATGTAGGGATTCAAAAGTTGCCTATTTCCCAGATCCGTGAAAAACCCCCTCTCAGGGATACGGAAGTGTTTGCGAAGGCTTCTTTGGCTTACAAGAAAGTCGGCTTGATCCAACAGGAAAAGAAGCAACGTAGGGATGAGACCTCTGGAATTATCCTCGGTGCTGATTTCGACGGTTTAGCTGGTCGGGTCATGGCTCCTCGAAGCCGTATTGCGTTGCTGTCCCTGGTGTCCATGGCAATTGTTCACAAAGGTACTTGCACCAATCGGCTACTTTCTATGGTGGTGGGTTGTTGGATCCACGTTTTGCTTTTTAGGCGACCCCTTTTTGCCATCATGAGCAGTGTCTTCAACGAGGGGAAGGGTAGATCACAAGATGAAGTGTTTTGCCTGAGGCGACAAACTTTGTGTGAGCTCCAACTGTTGGCATCCTTGGGCTGTATGGCTCAGAGCGACACGCGAGCAAGACATGATCCAAAGGTGTACTGCACTGACGCTTCGCCAGCCGGCGGGGCAGTTTGCTATGCTTATCTGGGCGGTCATGCGTCTAAAGAATTTGGGCGGCACACTGAGCAACGTGAAGAACTTGGCTCCCAAGCTTTTGTTTCAGAACCCATTAAGCCTTCATCCAGCTGTGTTCCCACTTCTTTTAATATCCCACCGCCGCTCGCTGAAGGATTTGTTTTTGACTGTTGTGAAATTTTTCGAGGTAGCGGAAACTGGTCCACTGCACACAGTGAAGTAGGTTTGCAGTGCCATGACGGCGTCGATTTTGATGGCCGTCGTCTGCGTTGTTCTGCCCTGCAAGCTGATGCCGTCGTTCGCGAGCTAATCAGCCTGGCATGCAGAGGAGTTGTTCGCCAGTGGCACGCTGGAGTGCCTTGTGTGAGTTATGGCACTTTCCGCCGACCTCAGGTGAGTTCAAATGAGTTTCCGTACGGGTTCAACCCAGAAGACCCATTCACCAAATATCACAACAAGTTAGCGCAACGTACTTGCTTCATTCTCATGATTGCAGTGTTTTCAGGGTCTTATATCAGTGTGGAGCAGCCGCGCGACAGCCGATTGTTTCTTCTGCACTGCTATCGACAATTGCTGCGCCTCGGTTGTGTGATATCTCATTTTTCGTTTTGCAGCTTTGGAAGTGCTTTCCACAAGCCATCAAAGTGGCTGCGCAACAAACCCTGGCTGATAAACCTAGAATCTAAATGCACTTGCAGGCATAAAGGTGGACATTTCAAAACTGAGGGGTTATTCACTCTTGAAGGCATCTTAGCTTTCGAAGAACGCTGCCAACCATCCGCAACCGCTGTGTATACTGAGCCGCCAGAGGTGGGTCAATCTGTGGCTGCGTACTCGGCCGCCTATCCACTGCCTCTGGTCCGAGGTATGGCTTTGGGTTCCTTGGCAGCCAAAAACGGGTGCGTTGAAATCATTCCCAGCGAAGTTCGAGCGCGCAGTTTTGCTGAGGTGGATGAACCGGTGGATAATTATGCCCACTTTTTTTTGCCCGCAGAGCCTGCAAAACCTCGAGAATGGTTTGAAGAACCAGAGTGGATCAGTGAAGTCATGAACTCATGTGAATTTCGAGAGCTGTTCCGATTCAAATTTAAATCACCTGGTCACATCAATGTTAATGAGACCCGAACCTGTAAATCCTGGATCAAATCTATGGCTAAGAGTAGTCCTGATACCAGATTTGTTGGGTTTTTGGATAGCCGGGTAACCATCGGTGCCCTGCTAAGGGCAGATCTAGCGGTTTTGCCATCAGCCGAGTGCTTCAGGGCACGCTACCCTACATCATTGGAGGAGGCTTGTTTCCTGGGTGTTTGCACTGCTATAGTGCCGACAACCGTGCAGATGATCCATCGAGGGATCGTCCAGTTCAAGCCCCAACCAAAGAGTTGCCTGAGTGGCTCTGCAGATTGCAGGGTGGGGACAGCAGCCTTTTTGACTTGGTTGTTGAATCCAGCCGCGTCCCAAAGCTTTGCGGCCGATGGTTAAGATTTTTGCTGCTGCTTGGAGGTGACATTGAACGCAATCCTGGACCGAGAGGAGACCGAGTTCCTCGAGGCCCTCTGGACTTGACCACTGGCTTTGCTGCTGTGACTGTAGATAGGATGAAGCGCTGTGTTGATGGATTCCAAGCTTGGGTTGAAGAAGAAGCTCAGCTGACTTGGTCAAGCCTTGTCAAAGATCCTCATGCAACCTGTCTGGCGTTACGTGGGTATGGTTTATACTGTTTTGAAGCTGGCTTGCCAAGATATCTTTTCGTCTACGCACTTACCGGGATTCAGGAACTGTATCCACTATGTAGGCAGTTTATGTCATTAGCTTGGCAGATTGACAAAAAGTGGCAGATTCACGAGCCAGGGACGTGCCGACCGGTACTTCCACCGGTCGTCATCAGAGCTTCAATCACCTTGGCTTTGCTGTGGCAATGGCCAGGTTGGCTGCAATAGTCCTTTTAGGCTTTGATGCCATGCTGCATCCTTCTGAAATGATGGCGCCTCAGCGGAGAGATTTGATTTTTCCATCTGACGTTTGTTTTGATAGTGCAAGTCTGTTTATAAAGATTCTCGAACCAAAGACAGCTCGATTTGCTCGCAGACAACACGGTCGCATTGACGACCCTGTGATCATTGAGGTAGCGCAGAGAGTTTTTGGTTCATTAGAAGCGGACAACAAACTGTTTCCTGGATCACTGGATCTATCAATACTTTCCGCAAACAATGGAACTCAATCATGCAATCTCTTGGTGTGCCACATTCACAGCTTCAACAAGGCGCAACACCTGGAGTTCTCCGGGGCTCCGGAGCAACCTACCTCTACACCACATCGGAGGACGTGAGCTGGGTTGCCTGGCGCGGTCTTTGGTCGCGTGTGCATACGTTGGAATACTACCTCCAAGAGGTGGGTGCTTTTGTGCTCATCCATAGTCTCAAGCCTTTGGCCAAAGCAAAAATTTTTGAGCTTTCCAAGTTTTCCTGGCCTGTCATCCGTCAGACATTTGACCTTACGGGGTAGCGTTGGATAGTTGGAGTGATTCTTTACGGGGTAGCGTTGGATAGTTGGAGTGATTCTTTGTTGATTGCAAAGCTGCTTTAGATTCAGTGGACCACTACTCAGTGGTTCTTTCTGCGTTGTTGAGTGGCTACGCTACTTCATGGAAGAGCTCTTCAGATTGTATGTCTGACGCCTCTCCTAAGATGGGGGTTGATTGATGTCATGCCAGGGAAGCTTCGTCTCAGCAGGTGGAAAAGTGATATATATATATACATATATTTATATATTTAACCAGGCTAACGCCTGGCAGCCGCCGACCCCCAGGGAAGTGGATGGCCTAGTCACTGCGTCACCAAAGTAGGCAGAAGAGAGCACGGCAAATGGGTTAGCATTTTCTTTGAACATCTGGGAACGCAAAAAAAACACGGAGCCCCTAGACAACGACAGAACTATCTAGAAAAACCAGAGAAAATCCTGGAAAAACCCTCGCAAAAGGCATGAAAGGCATGAGTAAAGCTTAGAAAAACCTTCGAAAATCATAGAAATCCAGCGGAAAACGTTTGCAAATGGAGGAAAATGGGCTAGCATTTTTCATTGCAAATCTGGGAACCCAAAAAACAACACGGAGCCTTTACAAGTACCTAGAGAAACCAGAGGACATGCTGGAAAACACCCTCGCAAAAGGTCTGAAAGGAATGAGTAAATCTTACAAAAACGTTTGAAAATCCTAGAAATCCAACGGAAAACGTTGCAAAATCTGAGAAAAATCAAAGGCACTGGCAGGGACCAGGCCGCGACCAGCCCGGGATTCGAGCCCGGGACCATTTAGGGACCGTGCTTATTTTCCCACGCGGTTTGAGAGGGTGCCCCAAGATATAATCAATTGGGATGGAGAAATCTTGGACAACTCTTGGAGAAATCTTGGAGAAATCTTGGCATATTTCGGCAGATTTCGTCACTGCAACAAGGGCCCGGAGGGGTAGGGGAGGTAAGGCCAAGGCTAAGGACTAAGGATAAGGCTAAGGCTATCAATCAACAGTCACGCCTCACCCCGGTCGGCGGATTCATATTATAGAATCGGGAAACTAAGATGATCCGATTTGATACGTCAACGCCTCGTGTTGTCTCCTTCGGGGTCCAACCACTGTGTGTGAGCTCCGGATGCTTTTACCAGGGCGGGCGAAATTGGCTATAAACAGGTCTACTGCTTTCTATGGAATGGCCACCTCATCCAAAACCCCCACAGAGGCCCCATCATCTCCGCTTCCCAACCCTTTTATGGCATTTCTCTCCAAGCCATGCAATGGGTCATTAACATGGAAACTCTCTGGCGGCCTTTTTTCCTCCACCGTCCTTGGTCACCAGGCCGACTCTTGCAACTCTTGGTGCGCCAGCGGCAACTGGACATCCAAGGCGTGCATGCCCCGATTTCATAGGTCGGACCAGGAGAGTTCTATTTAGTTTGTGGTGGGAATGGGTGCACTACCGAGCACAGGGAAGCAATCCAAAGAAGGCAGATTCCGCAGAACTCACTCATTTGGACAAGAAACAAGTCCTTGCAACAAATTTGTTGCAGCCTGTGGGTCACTTCGATTCGCTTGGAAGATCACTTCCAAGATATCGGGTCAGGAGTTTCTGATCATTCGGCAATCAACTCGATGAGTCTGAGTACGTGGCAGATTGACCACACAGATTTGAGACACACTTCACTTAGTATACTTTTAAGCATGTTGTAGCATTATAGCAGAGATCTTATGGACAGGTGACAGGTCTAATCGATTTGGCATGTGTGTTAGCTCTCCATTCCTAGTCATCCATCGCCAGTCAATCGAATAAATGATGACTGTAATCCTTGACATCTACGGTCAGGTTTGTCGGGTAGATAAACTATACACAGCTAGTTGCATGGTTCATTTTCTAGGTGTTATTTGTGCAGGGACTTGTTCTTGTTGTGGTAGTTGTAGTTGTTAACCACCATTGCAGTCCAGTCTAAACTTTGAAAGAGAAATCTCTAGGTCCACTTGGAGCCATTTGACAGCAACGGACAGGTGCCATCTTCCACAAAGCGACCGGAAAGGTGGATTTCCTGGGGCGTTTGCCACATGAAGATCAACTCCTTCTTCCTTGAGAACAAACTCGATCTCAGCTCTGAGCGTCATGTCAAGACAAGAACTCAGAGGGTAGGGATTGGGTACGAAGGCATCTTGAAGAGGAATGCTGTTTTTGGCTACGGACTCCATTAAAAAAACTCAATTGCTTTAAGCAACATCTCATGATCCCTCGGGCAGTCAATCTACTGCAAGTTCTGCTTGAGACAAGGATTCTTTCTCCCTCTCCAAGATGAGGAGAAGACCGGCCTTCTCTCTCTCTAAGATGAGGAGAAGACTGGCTCGGGCCAATTTTTTGAAGATAAGGCTTTTCTCAATACTGGCGCAATTGGTCTGCGTCTCTTGATTTCCTTGCTGGAAGACCAGCATTGAGACAGGAAGACCAACTTGGAGAACTTTAAGTTTGGCTCACATTTTCCAGGAGTGGCTCCAGGATGTCTTTTGTTGCTGTGGGAAAGCTTGTGCAGGGGAGAGTAGACAATATGTGCAGCCTTCCTAGAACCAAGCAATCATTCAACTACACAACGTTGCCTAACCACTGTGAGTCAAGAAACATGCCAGCTGAGATAGCAGAACAGGGAACTCATTTCAGCAGGAAACCATGTCTAGCCGATCTGCCACGTTGTTGAACAAATGACAGACCTTCCTACTCTCAGTATCCCATGTTGATGATTATGGCCCCCTGGCCCTAGTCGGCCTATTCGCCCAGGAAGCAGGGAAGCTAATCACTGAGCATGCTCACTGGTTGCAAGGGCTTTGCTACGTTCATGTTAGTACTATTCTTGCTTTGCAGCCTCACACGATGCTTACAATCCAGCATCACGCTACCCGTACACTTTTTGCATGTCATCCAACAGTATCTGGCACGCATGGGACATCTCCCAGCGACCAAGTCTTAGGGGGAAGTCATCCCGCCCAACCCTTCTTCTTTTTCGCGTTTCGATGATCGCGTCGGCTCCGCCCACAGTCATCCCGCCCTTTTGAACCTGGACATCCACTCCGAGCCAAGAGCCACTAACACGTCGGGCGAAAGCCACCACAAAGGATCGACATGTCGCTCCGGAGCGCCGAGTTCGGAATGGGCGGACCCGGTGGATCGACCAGAGATTGTCTTCGAAGGGGATCTCAGTAAGGATGATCTCCGTAAGGTTGGAGGTTGGGTGCACATCATCAACTTCTTTGTGGAGTTGTGATTTTGGGTTGTCGACACGGCTCAAAACTGTCGCACTTGCCTCGCAACGAGCTAAATGAGAGGGTTGACCTGGTCAGTTGACCCTCTTTGTTCGGAGGATCCCACCTCTTCAAGAAGCAGGAAGTAAGAGAACCTCGTTGTGACAACTGGTGACATTTCAAGAGACCACTGGTGGAACAGAACAGCCAGGGACTAGTGGAGGTGCGATGACCTCGGACCCCCCCTTCCACCTCTTGGCTCAGTTTGGCGGTCATCTCTTCGGGTCGTGCGCCGTCCCACATGAGCAAACCAAATGTTTGTGGTTCAACACAAGCTAAATGCTCTTGGTCCACATCTATAGCTCAACCTGCCGAAGTTGGTGGGATCCTGAAGGCCAGATGTGCACAATGGCTGTTTTTTTTTTTTTTTAAGATTGCGCTGAGCTTTGCAGCCACCCTTTCCTTCTCATGAGGCTTACTGCCGCTGAGCAACAGATCAACAAACAGACTGAACTGCAAAATAGGTACTGTACGTAATCATGCTTCCAGAGTCACTCAACCAATCGCTTGCAGAGTGGTGTTTCACAGTGGCACAGTCTACAGTCACACATGCCACAGATTTGAAGCAAAGCCCAGGCGGCCTAGGCCATCAAGCAGGACTCATCTCATTCCAAGAAATTGTGCGATGCAGCGAGACATCGAGATGTCTGCAGTGGAGGCGAAGCTGGTGGAGCTGGAGGGAAGAGGGGGTGAATCGGGGCTGAGACAGACCGCAGAATTGCTGCTAAAGACCACCTTGAGAGTCAATTCTGAAGAGTCTTTACTAAGGACTACTTATGACCTGGCTTTTTGTTCACGTCGATGTTATTCGTAGCAAGTTGAAACAAATGACCTCAATATAAGTTTCTTTATCTTCAACTCTTTGATCATTATTGAACCACGAGGAATGAGGCAACCAATGGTCCTCAAGACCAAAACCCTAGTGTCAGATCACCCTGGATCCTAGGGCAGTAACATTGGTGCGGAGCTTCGAGCGGATCGATCGCATCGTCCAGGATCGTCTCCCTGACCGGGTCGCACTCCGCGCCCCTGCACAAGAATCCATCGATGTAGAGGCGTCAGGGGAGGAGAGGCGAAGGAAGCTCCAGGGCGAAAAGTGTCTAATAAAGTAAAACCAACTGTAAGCAGGCGCATGGCATTGTAGGACTAGGATGGACTAGAGCACTACTATAATTACAAGAATACCTACGTAAGTATATATAAGTCTCAAGTGTTTAAACTCTGCAGGTTCAATGAAAGTCTTGGGTGTTCGACTTCCAGAACTGTAAGCAGCAGAACCTCAAGCGGCTACATGCTGCTGTAAAGTCAAAATGGAATCCGAGAGGATCCAAGTGAGGCTGGAAGACCCACAAGCCAGTGCCAGTGGGTTTGAAGACCTTTCATTTTCCTCTACGAACCAGTTTTTGTCCACTGATAGAAGGTCATGGGAGAAGCAAGGGAGGGTGGTCAACACTGGAAACCCGTTAAGGGAACCTGTCATAGCATCTCGGACCAAAAGCACCAGTGTTCCTTTTGTGGAGGGGCTTTTATTTGGACCCAATCCGTCGATCTAGGATTTGGTTACAGTATATCATATCTTTCCTTGCGCCGAAACAGGATTTGTTTCACTTGGTTCAATCCTTGGCTTGACTCGTCATGCCGCCCGGATCAAAGGGATTCACTTAACTCACCTCATTGACTGGCCAGGTTGGAAGGATAAGAGAGGCCAGCTGGGAAGTTGGACGCTGCATCAGATGGGAAAACTCTTCTCAGATGGGAGTTTTACAAGCTACATACAGCAGACCACTTAAAGTGGATCCACTGTGTGAGGTCGTCTGTGGACACTTGGTTGCTGTCGATGTCCACAATTTCTTCAGCCCTGCTGCATCGTCTCCCCTTCCAAGACAACTGCGACCAGTTTCGCCAGAGCAAGGTGGAATCTTCCGAAGAGACGTGCTGGTCCAAGGCCTGTCCCAATTGTAGACCTGCCTTTCAAGAAGGCCGACCGGGTTGGTAGATTGGAAGGATGGCAGTGTTTCAGAAAGGAAAAGAGCTGGCTGGTTTCAGTTTCAACATGTTTCAACTTTAGCTCATAGTCCAATGTGGCTGATGTGAAGCAGTGTGATAGCCCTTCTTAGAGGGTGTCCTTGCCGTTGCTACAAACAGAGGTGACTGACATGACCGACATGTGTAAGATCAGGTCACTACATTAACATGAGCATCCCTGGGTCCCAACTGCCCTGTGACACACTGGGGAGTTGATAATGCAGAGGCAGGAATTTGCTGGAGGAACCCTGCAGCCATCATCCCTTTTCTTGGAATCATCCGAGTATATCCGAGTCCTGCTGAGAATGTATATAGAATTTGAACAACATTTTGGCCAGCCATGCACCAGGGGTCATCCACGTACATTACTTTGATCAGCTTGTGTTCGAATCAGATGTTGCCTCCTTGTTGGTTGAACTAGAAAAGCAAATGAGTGGAAGCAACTGCAGGAGAGGGGCTCCAGTATAGGAGCAAGATCTTATCAATGATATCAATATCAATCAATGATTGTAATTCTCTGTGGATCTAACCACTGACGCCCCATCAGCTGGCAAGGCTTTGAGCTATCAGCCTGTTCGGCGGGCTGCACCTGTGGATACCTGGTATTGCCGCTAAAGCACTTGTTGTGTTTCCCCCAAAGGCTACTTGCCGATAGAAAAGGTTGCAACAATCCTCAAGTATGATTTCTGATTCTTATTTTGGGATCAGTATGGAAGGAAGCATGTTTCCTGAAGTCATTGATGCTGAAAGGACATTTGCCTCCTGATAAGTGTTTTGTTGGGAGTCATACAAAAAGACCAGTAGCTTCAGATGATGTTTTTCTTTCAGGTCCCTCATCAGCAACTCCAAGGATGGCTTTGCTTACCAATCCACCTGGCCTTTGGCTGTTGTAAGGGTCTTCTTTGTGGCCGTCTCCGGCGGCATTTTCCAGCACCTCAGAGCGAGTAAGTTTTCTGGGCTCCTCCAGTGGTATTTTTTAAACTTCCGTTCATGTTCTGTGACGGGATTTGAAGATATTCGACGCTTTTTCCATTCTTTTCCCGCTCCACTTGGACACTTGGCCACTTCGCAAGGAATGGAGTTGGAGTTACTACATCGGATTGCAGGCGCTCGACCGATGGGTGCTCTGTGCCAATCGCAGCATCGACCGATTTAGACCGTCCCATCATTCATCGGTGGGTGTAGGCCCCATTTTTTTTGTCAAAGAACCCGGTTTCTCACATTGGTTGGCAACTGGATGACAGGATGCATGACTGTAATCTGAGCACACTGGAAAGGCACTGTAAGACCACCATTTCGTGGTGAACCATGCGACGGGCGCCCCACCGAATCGTCCGTGCGGCCGCTGTAGCGGGCGTTCGTGCTCAAACGCGGCGCAGATCATGAAGAGCTTGGCGTCGAATGTGCCGTATCGGAACCTCTACGCCGTTCAGGCGGAGCGAAGTGGCGGAGGGGTGGGGGGTGGGGCCGGAGTGCCGGCCGGAGGGTTCGGGTCTCAGTTTAAGAGGGAGGTGCACAGAGCGAGTGGAGCGTCTTTGTTGCGTGGTGGGTCTCCAGGAGCGAGTGGAGGTTTGGTCATTGAAGACTGGTGGTTTTGGGGCCCAAGTTTTCCCCCCAAAGCCATTGTCAGTAGGGAAAACATCCAGTAGTGAAGGAAAAGATGGACTGAATTTAACTGGTTTTGTTTCCCGTGTTCAGGGTTTTGGTTTTGCACTTGACCTGCCTGCAAGAGTGACTGAAGTCTGGACACCAGTGTATAATCTGTTCATATACTTTCAATAAGTGGATTGGTATTCACTGAGACACCACTGGATTGCCAAGAAAATGCTGGCATTGCCCCTGAACCGGTGGACAGGGAGCGAACTGAGCGAACCGGATGAGCGGACCGGGGCTGGCCAGGTGTTGACCGATGCGCCGATGCCAACGCCCATCATTCCGCCGGAGCTCACGGTGCGTCAGGTCTCTGAAGGAAATGCCGCTTTGGCAGAAAGCGGTGCTGAGTGCAGGTGGTGTTTTCTCTCTGGTCTCTCTCTCTCTATCTACATTGTACGTATTGTATGTGTTATTTTAATAGTCTATAGTGTTTACTTTTGTTTATAGAAAGATGGATACAGAAAGGTGGAGAGTCGAGATGCATGTTTTGATTTGTGATCATGTCCACCACTTGGTTGTTGCACCGACTTGAGGCTATATATATTGAGATTTTTTACTTTCTGCCATTCGTTCTTGTTGGGAGCGTGTCATTATGGCCGAGCGCTCTTATCAACGCTCTCCCCAGTGGCCGCCACTGTGTTCGCATAGTGCACTCTTTTGTGCCTTGCATAGCAACTGCAACATATGTAGCAAGGAATGCTCCTACTAGAGGCTCCTGGCATCGCTACTAGGAGCATGGACGCTACTAGGGGCTCCTGGCCTTACTACTAGGAACAAGAAGCTGCTAGAGCCGGGACCGCGCCAGGTCCGCGGTGAGTGGACCGAACCAACGAAGCTGCAAACAGCCAAGAGACTTGGCCGCGGTGGGCTGCAGTTCCTAGCCTAGACGCTGAGGAGAACAAGCTGATTTCCAAGGTTGGAAATGGGAGGATGTGGAATGTGTCTAGTTGTATGGCTGGAAGTAGGTAAATGTCATTTAGAAACAGTTATGTAATGTTATGTATGTCATTCAGAGGTTCTGGGGCTCATTTCTTTCTTCACGTGGCTTCATGCCGTTCTGCCAAGAAAACATCCATGAACTACCACATGGTGGCTGGTGATTTAGGGATCCACACACTTCCAGTTGAAAGGTGGTTTGGACAAGTGCAACATCAGTTCGTACCTGGTCCTTCTACTGGGCTACTTGAAAGACTTTCACCAACTGCACCCCTCCCCACTCACTTCTTGGCAGTGCACCTCCGGGGGGGTACCTCAGTTGGGGTTCAGATAATCCGAAATGGGCTCTCGGCCCAAAAGCCATGCTTTTGGAGGTTCATTGAATACCAGTAATGCACTTGTTGCTAGTAGCGATGCCCTTTGCTCCTACTAGCTCCTTGTTACTAGTAGCGATGCCAGGAGCGCCCCTACTAGTAGCGTCCGATCGCTCTGTTCGTAGCGATGCCCTTTAAACCTCAGAGGTCAGAGTTGGGGAAGTCTGCCGAAGCCACGAGGACGCTCGTCTACTTTCATGGTGGCGCTTTTGTTCTGTGCCGCGCGCGGACCGAGCGCATGATTGTGGGGAATCTCGTTGCTTGGTCTTGCAGTTCAGACTCTCCAAAGGCAATCGGCGGTGTGGTGGTATTGGTTGGGATATTCACCGATGAGGAAATGGGGATTGTGTACCCCAAGACATGAGCTGGACAGAATTAGATATGTTCTGCCTGGAGGCTACTTACTGGGGCTCTTCTTGAGCGATTGAATTTAGGAGGCAGGTCAGAGCTCTTCACTGCACGTGCGGCCCCAAAACACGTGTATGCCACGGTGCTGCCTAGGTCTTAGGAGACTCCCAGACTTTTGGAGACCTGTGGGCAAAGGGATGAAGGAGCAAGACATAGCAAGACCCATTGGTGCAAATCCCGGTTTTGATACACACCCAAATCAAGAATATACGCTGCAATAATTAGGCGTTTCTTACATGATTCAGAGACGCCATACCAGAAGTAAAGACGCCATACCAGTATGGGCAGAAGAAAGCAGGTCATCAACAAGGTCCCTACTGTGCAAGAGTGGGAAACGTTGTTGGTTCAACATACTGAATGTTTTTGTGGTACTGTTTTCGGTCTTTCGTTATTTTTCTTGTGTTTCAGGTAGTCGACTAGCCCGGATCGACCCCTCGAAGTCCCCATGCACCACCCAGAAAGCAAGAGGGTGTTTGTTACTTCGACCGTCATTGAACTCAGCAGCTTTTACATATTATGGCTATTGTGGACCACTCTCTCAGTGCCTTTTTGACAACACTAGAAGTTAAAACTGGCTACGACATGCTCATGATGTTAGTATTCAACCCGGCAGGCTCTTATGACGCAGATGTGGCCGGTGGCAAACATCAATGGGAGAAGTCCTGCGTCGCTTTAACATAGAATGTAACTGAATGATCAGAATGCAGCCTAAATTACTTAGTAATTACATCTCTTTACATGAGGTTCTAGATTCGGTTTGAACCTGTTCTGCGAAAACCTTTGTTACACCTGCTTTTCAGACCTTCGGACTTGGAATTGCGGAGCCTGAGGTCAAAGCTTTGGGAAGCTTGGGATGCAAAGAAACGGAACGGAATTTTTGTTGGGAGACGAAATCAGATGTGATGGTTACTGTAACTGTAGGATCCGATCGTGGTGTTTCATCCGATCGTTTCAGGTAGACCACCCGTAGTCTTTACACCTCATTGCCGGGTTTGAGACTGACCGGAAGTCGTCAGATTGCTTCCCTGATCTTCCCTGTTTGTCCCATGCATCTATCTGACAGAAGGCGGAAATGCATCAGGGATCTCATAAAACAGTTGTTCTTTGTTTTGTTTGCAGAATGGTCTTCACGATTTGACCAGACAACTCCACACAATCACACATGGCCCCACAATTGACTGACCTATGTTGACCTGTTTTTGCCATTCCCGGCAGCAACCTTTCCTCCTAGTTGCAAGTGATTCAAGTGATGGTGGCCCAACCGCAGCCTTCCCGCTCGGCTCCAATAACAAAATCAACACACCATCCAATTGCCAAAAGTCAAGTTAGACGAACTCCCAGCACTTTGGGTCAGTCGGCCAGTCGCTCTAAGAATCTGGCGACCACCTCCGTGGAATTTTTCAACGCAGATATCCACTCAACATCACTCAACCCATTGCAGTCCCAACTATTCAAGGAGATTTCATCGCCTTACGTGCAGTGGCACCAGCAGAACCATGGTCGTGCACTGTACACTTGTCAGGAGGCTGTCGCGCCTTCAACGTGGATTACCCGAAGCCACCTCACAGTCCTTTCCCGGCTGCCCTGGAGAACGTCTCTGGGCGGCCATGGCGAAGATGTGTGGCGATGTGGCGCCGTACAGTTCTACACGGTGTTTTTTGTTTACTAGCAGTAACAAGTGCCACGCTAGTAGTAACAGGTGCCTTACTAGTAGTAACAAAAAGCTAGTAGTAACAAGTGCCTTACTAGTAGACAGGAGCGCCCCTAGTAGCGTCCTTGCTCCGTTCGTAGAAATGCTCTGTGCTACTAGTAGACGATGGCCTCCACCGAGTATAGCGTTTGGACCACGTCTCGAGGCGCCATACGGCAACGTCAAAGGCGTGGTGGGGACACCGAGGCATTGGAAGTCTGGGATTGGCTCCTCGCACAAGGCATCCGCCCAGAGGAGAGGGCAGTCTTTGAGCATTGACTGTGTTGGTTGGGATGGATTTGGAGATTTTGTTGATATATTGTCGAGTGGTTAAAGCATGTTAAAGCTGTTTACTTTTACTGACTTCTAGTGGCTGCAGGCATCGACAAACTGGAAGCTAAGACAAGTCAAGGCACAACTGTAAAGCCAGCAAAAACCAACATTGACGTTTGACGTTGAGGTGTACAAACAGGCAAGGGTTGCCAAGTGGAAGCAAATACAGGGGGTGGTACCATTGAAGTGACGAACTGATCACAGTGATGGCGTGATCCCGGGACAGCCGGCGAGGATGTGGTGGTGTCTGGCGACAGTGCCGGGGGGAACCTCGCATTGTCATTGCTCTTCCGGCTGCAGGCGATGTGCAGGGGATGTCAAGCACAGACTGCAATTGACAGTTTATATAATATATAATATAAGTTTAGACTCTAGACATCTCTAGACCAAGTATATTGTGACGTCAAATAGAGTCGACTATAGTGGCTGTTGCACGAAAACATCTTTCCAAGCTAGAAGGGTTTTACATGCCTTGCTTTCGATGGGCTTTCTTATTCCTGTACAGATGTGCAAACCGACTATGCAACTAATATGTTATATATAATTTAAGGGCTGCCGCCCAGTGCCGCCGACCCCAGGAAGGGAGACAAAAGAGGTGTGGGGCGGACAGAAGGCATGGTGACGCGTGGGTGGTAGCGCAGAACACATGGGGACACCGCGGCGTGCTATGTGGAATCCCCAATGTGAGGAGGGGGCAGGAGGGGGTGCTGCATCGGCTACGTGGAGAGGAGGGGCAGGGAGGGGGTAAGCGTTAGAGATATTAAAGGGGGTGGGGCAGACAGAGGGCATGGTGACTCCACGGTGTGCTGCATCGGCTACGTGGAACCCCCATGTGGATGTTAAGGGGCTGGAGCACGCAGGGACGGGGCCATGGCAGTGTAGACGGGGTGGAGGTAGAGGGTGCAGGCAAGAGGGATGAAGTGGGAGACACAGGAACGGAGTCCCTATGTGTGGAGGTTTACTCGGGGTGGCAGTGGGACATGGTGCCAGTATAGGGTGCAGGCAAGAGATGAAGTAGGTGGTAGGGCAGGCGTGCTGCATCGGCTACGTGGAATCCCCAATGTGAGGGGGGGCAGGGATGGGGTAAGCGTTAGAGATATTGAAGGGGGTGGGGCAGACAGAGGGCATGGTGACTCCACGGTGTGCTGC
>CAXAMN010000001.1:865509-884236 GCA_963970005.1 Durusdinium trenchii | reverse complement strand
TCAATCAAATCCATGTATTTTTGAAGCAGAGTTTATTCACACACACATCACTTGGAAAACTTAGCTTGGCACCTGCACATATTTGCATTGAGATAATTCATTTTTCAAAGCCACTTGTCATGAATATAAATGCCAAATGAGGTGAACGTTACATAAACGCAACTAAGCCATGAGCGCAATGCGTCCTGGGCCGCAGCCAGAAAAATGGAATGAAAGCGTCTACACCAATGGCAAGCAAATGCTGAGCTGCGATGGTGGTGCGAGCCTGAAGTATGCGAGCCAATGGACGTTACTACATTGTGACCCTCAAACGGTGGATGAACTTGTGGGAGATCGGCGCTCTACAGGCATGGCCTAAGGTCTTGATCGACGAGTTGGTCCAGAACTTCTCAAAGAGTGAGATTGGTGCAACACTGGGCGATTTTCGGCCTAAGACGGCTGTAATTAATAAAGCATTCACGCTTAGTCGCTGATGGGAAAAAGTTGAACTGCATGGCGTTGCTGCTTGCAAGACTGACAATTGACAATGCCCTGCAAGGCCCTGCTCTGCAGGGCCTTGCAGGGCAGTGCCAAGACAGTCGTGAAAAAAACAAAATCAACTGACAAGTGACCACGTTGATTCTGATCTGGCAACTGTGCAGTTTTGCATGATGTGACAAGGGGGTGACTTGTATGATTGACACTTGAAAAAAAATCAGCTCACAGTTTTTGAACGACCCACCCAAACTAACCGCTGCGCTCATTAGAGTGGTTCATACAGCCAACCTTCAACAGAGCGTTCTTCGATGCCCTCCAAAAAGTTCGTGCCATGGGTGGTGAAGCACAGGGCTTGGATAGAGAAACGCAAAAAACATGTGGTGGATCCTCCAAAGAAGCTGCTTCGTCGAATGGTGATGCACATTTCAGAGGATGATGACTCTGACATCGAGCTCAAGTTCAACCCGGCCATATGGTCACTGGAATCAATTCGCGGCCCATGAGCAGGAGCAGCCTTGAACACCGCGATGCTTTGTGATATGTGTGTAGGTTGTTGGTGTCACAATTTTGCCATAAGTGCAAAGAGCGTGCAAGAGAAAAGGAAATATGTTTTCAGCGGCTACAGTTACAGCTTAAAGGCATTCTTGCTTTTGCTTTTACACGAAGTTTTAAACCAAGACCCGACAAGACCCAGCAAAAATCCGCCGGGTCTCGTCGGGCCTTCTCTGAATTGTAATGCGCCTTGAAACTCATTCAAGTGATGTGCGGAGCATTTCATATTTGAAACCAACATTTTCAGTCTTCAAGATACCACTTCCCAATGTATAAAATTTACATGAAATTGTTAAACTCTATCTTTTCCCTCATTTTCAGTCTTCAAGATATCACTTCCCAAAATTTAAATGAAATTGTTAAACTCTCTTTTACCTCATGTTCAGTCTTCAAGATATCACTTCCCAAAATTTACATGACATTGTGTTAAACTCTATCTTTTCCCTCATGTTCAGTCTTCAAGATATCACTTCCCAAAACTTACATGAAATTGTTAAACTCTATTTTCCCTCATGTTCAGTCTTCAAGATATCACTTCGAAAAAATTAGATGAAATTGTTAGACTTTATCTTTTCATCTTGTCAATTTGTCAAGAGCAACCATTGACAAATTAATGAATGAATGCCAAAACAACTGTGGAACAGCAACAGCAGCAACCACTATACAGCAGCAAGAAAAACACAGATAATCGCGCCCTCTCCCCTGCCGGGACCGGGTGGGTAGAGGGATCCTTTGCTACGAGGGCTTGTAAGGGGTATTCTGTGCTACGAGGGGTTGCAAGAAGGATTCTGTGCTACAAGTAGTAGTAGTAGTAGTAGTAGTAGTAGTAGTAGTCGTCCCCCCCCGGGGCCCTACCTGGGGTAGAGGGATCCTGTTCTACGAGGCAGTTAAGAAGGATTCTGTGCCACGAGGGGATGTAATCGGGATTGGTGGTACTCGTGCTCCCCCCCCGGCCCGCTGGTCAGAAGGCTTCTTTAGCTACGAGGCAATTAAGAAGGATTCTGTGCTACGCGGGGTTGTAAGAGGGTTTCTGTGCTACAAGAAGTAGTAGTAGTCGTTCCCCCCTGCCGGGGCCTGCCCGGCATAGAGGGATCCTGTTCTAATTAAGAAGGATTCTGTGCTACGAGGGGTTGTAAGAGGGTTTCTGCGCTACGAGAAGTAGTGGTTGTCGTGCTAGGAGGCAATTGAGCAGGATTCTGTGCTACGAGAGGTTGTAAGAGGGATTCTGTGCTACGAGAAGTAGTGGTAGTGATGCCCCCCCGCGAGCCCCGCCCGGGTAGAGGTCGTGTGGGCGCCCCCAAATTGTTCGGGGGGGTCTCAGAACACCATATCACATATCCAACTGTCCCACTTCCCGATGTACTACATCATTCCATAGAAACTGACAGACGACGAAAGACATCTTGATTTGCTTGGGCATTGCTTGGTCATCCAGGAATCTTTGGCAAGGGATCTAGATACACACTATTGTACACACTGTGTTTCTGAAATCCGACGCAATGTAAAACGATTACGCTAGCATAGACCCCAGATAGCAACAGCAAATTGCAGCGGCATCACCACCCACGCTCCACTGCCAGAGACATCTGGCAGCAACACCCTGCATCGACACCCTGCAGCGGCACCAGCGCCCAAACTCCAAAGCGCACACAAGCACCTCTTCCCATGCTTGAAGCAAGAGCCCCAATAGCGCTCGCCACCCAGGGGAAAAGACAGGCAAACAAACTAAAATAATTACAAGCACCACAAAGACCAACAAAGATCAACAAATACTATTAAATACTCCAGTAACAAAAAATTACTAGTAGCACCTGGCATTACTACTAGGAGCAAGGACGCTACTAGCTCCTGGCCTACTAGTAGATCAACAAATACTAACATCAAACACTTCTCCAACTCGCACATCGCAAGGCCAGAGGTTCGTCCATGCCGGCCGGGGCGGCTCCTTGGCTCTGTTGAAGGGTGGCGGGGGCTTCATTTGGAACATGTCATGTCATTTCAATCTTTTGGCTGAATTGCAAGCCGGCTTGTGTTTGAACAACGTTGGTGGTTTTTGGTTTCTGTTGTTTGTTTTTTTTGTGTTTTTTTGCTTTTGATTTTTCTGGCGAGTTTTTTTGCACGTTTTGGCTCTTGATCAGCTGGGTGTGAGGACATGTCATTGGATAGCATGGGCCCGGTGGATTAGACGGTCCAGCGACATTTCCGCCACACCCGATGGTGCAAGGCACCGCCCGAATCGACATGTGATGCGGCTCCGTGACTGTTTGTTTGGCTGGGTTTGATCCATTATTCAGGAAAAACCTCTGAAACTTGACAACCTTACACCATCAGCAGAGTGCTCCACCAACGGTTGGTGACAGTTCTCTTGCAGCCAAGACTCCCCAATCGGGACGACTTGTGCCAAGGTGCTGCTAAGCCCATGGGTGGAGATGCTGCCCTTTTCGTCCCCATCCTGGAGCCTGGCTGTCGAGGGGGGGAACTCAGTAGTTTCTTAAGTTTTGACAGTGACTCGGAAATGGATGGACATGGTCATAGTACGTCAAGGTCTGCAAAAACGGCACAAACTAAGGACGTTTTTTGAAAGAGGTGACTTACAACATACATCAACCATATTCATTCACAGTCACATGCTACAATCACTCGAAATTTTCCTGAGATCGCACCAGGACAGACAATGCGCCTTATGACTACATTGGCAGCTTCGCTGATTGATGCATGTTATAGACCACATTGGCATTGCCTGCCTAGAGCGTGAGAATCCATTCAACGTAGTGTACATGGTAGTTGATCAAAAGGTCCAGGCCTAGGTTCATTGAGAACCCTTTATGTTGCCCGCATTGTTTTCAATTTTGAAAGTAAAGATTTGTTCGCGAACGATCGGCAAAGACAAATCTCTCTATATATATATACACATGTGGAAACAGACGACTTCTAGGATATCCCCCCTCCCGAAAGTTTAACATGGAGCTTACGACAGATTATCGCAAGGTTTTTAACATGCGAACAGTTGTGTTTTCGTAAGAAGAATTTAGATCAACCACCATATATACAATTACATGTACACATTGACATGTTATAATGTTATATATACGAATCATTGGGTGGCAGGCAACTGGTGAACCACAGCAAACTAGGTCCTAGGTCCTAGGCCATCCAGTATGATTTTGCTTATATCCAATCAACTGACTTCACGCCATAAAGCAAAGGTGTTCTAATCGTTCCGAAATGGTGTTCTGTTCGCATGAAATCGCATGGAAACAAATTGTTTACAGTCTTTATCCATTGCACATTATTCGTGTGAGTGTGAACTGTGGAGTTCCTGCAGGATTTTGCAGTTCAATTGGGACATAAGTAGTGCGGACATAGTTCTTTTTTTGCTTCCAGCACATGATGACAAACGCATCTCATAGTGTTGATATCCGTGTAGTATGAGTATGTAATCATATGTGTTTTTGATCATGATCAGCGCAGGACCTCTTTCTAAAAATGCAAGTTTGCTCACAGCAGTAACAACCACCAAGATCCACCAAGCAAATGCTGCACTTTTTCTTTGCCAACTCTACCTCTTTTCAAGCCGACACCACATGAGGGACTCTCTGATTGGTTCAAAAAATTGGCTTACTATCCTTTGAGAATTTCTCGCCCAAACAGCTCAGGTCAGAGATCCATGATGGAGCAATTCGTTTCGATGTACACATCAGGCCTTTCAGATTCTGGAAGACAAGTCTAGCAGACACTTTTTGGTGAGAATAAGCTTGCAGTTTTGCACCCCTCCACTAACCTATACGGAATGATATTCATGTGATATCACTAGGCTTTGAAAAAGAGATGGAGCGTTGCTGGGTCGAAGAATTGCACGAAGCAGTTTCGATTGAACCAATGACGGTTGCAGGCGCCAGTCATTCCGACCCCTTGGTGGCCCCGCTGCACGCGAGCACGCAGCAGCTGAGCGCGCTGCCGCCGCGCCTTGGCCGGTGCCAGCGGTGAAGACACGGCACATTTGGTGATATTAGATTACATTAGTAGCTTTCTTTACTAATAGCCTCTTGTTACTAGTAGTAAGGCCAGGAGCCCCGTTCGTAGCGTCCGAACGCTCCTAGTAGCGATGCCAGGAGCCCCGTTTGTGGCGTCCATGCTCCTAGTATTAGATGTATTTATATACTGTAGCAGGTGTGTGTTTAGGGCTTCCATGAGGTTCCATTTGCCACGGTCACAGATTGAAACTCTTCGGATCTCTGAAGATTCACGGCGTGGACCAGCACGTGGCATCAGCAAATTGCTGGAGTGCAAAAAGAGACGACAAAGACAAAACAAGAAAAGACATGCAGAACCGCACTCATGATGCGGTACATGACAAGCATCTACCGCTCATTTGGCATGACAAGCTCCAAAGATGTTTAAAGATCCACTTCCAGCCGCATGGGACACCAAGGGGAGTAAAGAGAGACAGAGAGCCTTCGTCACCTCAGGGAATATCCTTGGCATACTTTCCTTTACATGACAGCTTGCACCAGTTGGAAGAGGGAAGATGTTGGAGGGAGGATGTAGGTGCGAGCAAGGGAACGGTGGTCGTCTGTATTTAAGCCTATTTTTCAGGGGTTACAACTTCAGATATCTGATCAAACTACCGATCCCACCTTACATACCCCTTCAGCCTTTGAGAAAACACTGATGTCCACCAGGTAAAAATCAAGGACTTTTGCCAATTGAGCATTTATCTCAAGTTTCCTTGCCCACTAGCTCAGTCACCGGCTAATAACCATTTTTGTGGGGATTGGCCAAACATGGGTGTGGCAACTGGCAACCTGATGTTTAGGAGGTGTGGAGGAGTGTTGCTGGAGGCGTAGGTTTTGGTTTATTTTAACTATTTCTTCAGGTGGTTGGAATGGTCCCAGTTTGGTTCGACACGGAGAGGAACAGCGATGAGAGGATGCGTCAGGAGTTGGGGTCCGAACGTACGGTTAGGCATGATATTGTGGCATTTGACTATGAGGGAGCACACCAACTCATAAATATTTGATGTGAATATATATATATATATATTCTATTCTATGATTCTATTGGCTGTTGTTGGATGTGGCCACAACCCAAGGTTGAGCAAAACTAGCTGGTAGTCAGGAGCGATCGACTCCGGCAAAAGTCCCGTCCATCCGCAAGTAGTAGTATGTAACCAGGTATGTGAGGTAGGGTGACAGTTGATAGACTTAATGCCCTATTAGAATCTAGTTTAACACATTATGACCAAAGGAAACCGAGCTTCAGGACATCTTCCCCCAAAGAACACATGCTTCAGAGGCCGCTGATCGCACGGTGGTTTGGCGTCCGTGCTGGTCCAAGGCTGTGGATCTCGGTGGGCGGGGCGGAGATGCTGCGCAGCTCCATCGAAGGCGACGTCTCTCGTCGCGACGAGACGACGTGAGGATGTGGCTGGAGCTTGTGGCGCTGGAGGGACGTGCGGCTTCAGGATGTTCTTCGTGGGCTTTCTTCTTTGATGTTCTTAGACTTCAGAAGGAACCGTAAGGAACCTATCAAGTTGAAGACAATCATCGAACCCAGGATGGATTTATTAGCTGCCCCACCTGAGACGGATTCAGAGAGGTTCAGGCATGGATCCATGACCAGTACTCAAATCAAGAGTCATGAGGTGTGGGGGCAACACTAGCAACATGGGATGCGTAGTTCAAGTTCACAGCTTTCCGGCGGATGGACTGTATTATACTGACTGTATTTGTACAGTTTAATGGGATTTGAGTTAACATGGTCATGGTTGAAAAATGGAGTGTCAGGGTCCGAAAAAATGAATGCAGTTCTTTGTAGTTAGGGTTGACCTTCACACTTGATGGAAGTCGCAATCCCACGCTGTTTTGGTATCTGGGATCTGGCCATGCAGAGTCTGAGTCTGAGATGAACCATGGAAAGAACTGTTTCTACGAGCCCTTGATACCATTGTTGCGAAAGAAACAATGCAGTTTGACATCGTTTGCTTTGCAGGCTTCGCCTTTCGTGCCCATCAGGCCACTTGGAAGGTTTCTGTGGTCCATTCAGAGCGTGTTTGTTGCTTTCTTCCAGATGATATCCATATGATAAAGACAGTTAAACTTTATTGTTCAGGGTCCGTCATTGTCCATATCCATACACCTTTTTGTACTTTTTGTTTGTATTTGCAACATCACCGAGCCTTTGGCGGCATCGATTCTTTAAGTCACACACATATATATATATACACATATTTGCATCGCCCGCAGTAAGATTTGCAGATGACTTGGTTTTCGCCACGGGTTTCCAATGTCCTTGCAGGCCATGTAGCCATTGTTTCAGGATCAGTTGAGAGACTACTGGTTCCCCACCAGACACAATTTGCAGGGTTGGAGTTGATCATCCTCTACAAGCAAGACCATCTTTGTTTCAGAAGGTGTCAGAAGCATGTGGTTTCCTGATGAACTGTTGGATTTGGGACACTTCCTAAGGATTTCGTTAATCAAACCCTCAGGGGACACACAGTTCTGCGAATGGACCCTGGGAGCAGCCGGCCCGTCGAGGCCAACTGCGAGGTTCGTCTCTATGTGGGCCCTGGCCGCTGGGCACGAGTCGGAACGAGCGCGCGGCACGCGCCGTGGAAGCACGTGCGCCGGGTCCGGAGGGTTGATAACAAGAAGCTACTACTTGTAGGAGCAAAGGGCATCGCTACTAGGAGCAAGGTTGCTACTAGGGGCTCCTGGCCTTACGTACTATTAGGAGCAAGAAGTTACCAGGAACTAGGAACAAGAAGCCGGTCCGGAGGATCATGGGGTTGATAACATCGCGGGGCTGCCAAAAGGTTGGACTTTCAGCATCGCCCGATTGGGGCTTGAAAAAGGGTCCCAGCCACCAAAGTGTCAGTAGAGAGACGTGCAAGTCCCGCAGTGGCAAGTGCATCACTCAAGTGATTTGTCCCAGCCAAGCACCAAGCACCTGAGAAAGGGGTGATATCTTGGGTTGTCGTGAGCCAGGTTTGCAAGGTGTCCTGGACAACTTGTATTTATACAACCAGAATTCAGACATATTCAAAATATCATCAAATTAAACCCAGGTGGTACAAGACTTGGCTAAAGCTTTGCAGTATTTTCTTGGTTGGGTAGCTCTAGAACAAGTAGTAATTCAACCCTCCATTGTCCAAGCAACTGTTGGCTTAGAAACATTTATAACCTCCACGTGCTTTGTTCTTCTCTTGCTCAGGTATGCCGCATGTCTACCAGCAGCTGGCTTGCGATTTGCAGGACGCAGCTGAAAGCGTTCCAAAAGGTAAGCAAAACAGTATACTTAGTACAGGGGTGTGAATGATGTTTTAAGTGACTGGAGTACCCTTAGTATGAAAATGATGTCTGGGCCACCACTCGCCTTGCTTATCGGATGTTCCAACTCGGGTTGCTCTTGTTTCTCAACCAATGTCCCAAGAGTGGCTGCTGGTGGTGGCCTTACAAGTGCGAAGAGCAGACACCAAACTGCCCTTGGGCCAGGCATAGGCGTGACGGGTCCATTTGGCCAGCATCCTACAGGTGACCTATGGTGACCTTGAGGTTGTTGATCTCGAGATATGCCCGTGAATCAGTAGCTGGAGCTTTATGGCAGTTTGCCACAATTGGTGAATCGCATAATTCAAGTTAACCTGTTGGATTGGTGATGGCCTTAACATGCCTTAACCCAGTATAGACATGTGTAGACCACAATATTTTGATACATATATATATGTGTGTGTATATTATATAATACTATCTTGGACTAGCCTGTTTATTGGGTACCAAGATTCATGGATGGCGTTTTATCAGTTAACACATGTTAACACCTTCCTTTTTTTTCATCCGTCCCATACATCCGAAAGGGATCCTCGAGGACCGGGCACTTGTTTCTAATAGCGTCCTTGCTACTACTAGTAAGGCACTTGTTACTAGTAGCGTGGCACTTGTTTCTACTAGCGTCCGGGCACTTGTTTCTGAGGCTTTGCTTTTGGGCCTATCGGCCGCCGAATGCCAACTTGCTTCCTCGCTGCTGTTGGAGCGGGTTGGGAAGCGAGGGGCGCAGACAGAAGCAGCGCCCTGGTCGCTGAGGTTTGTGCGAAGCAGCGTGAAGCCAGACACACTGCCCTTGATTGGACCACGAGATCAGAATGTTTTAAACAATTTATATACTTAGCAGGGCTTTGCAGGTGGCCTATTCTGTAGAGAGGCAGACTCTTGGATCATATGTACTATTTTCTACCTCAAATATCTTCTGTTTTTTTAATCTGTGGAGGTGTGACGAGAAAATACTGATGACTGATGACACAGTTATAAGAAAGGGAAAACAATCGATATGAAGAACCATCCAAAATGCCTTTCTTGTATTGATCCTAGATTTGAAATAGCGAACAAAAGACCACAAGACAACACTTGTGACCGAACCTCATTTTTGAAAGGAGCAGGGCTACTCGCGATCAATTCTTCAACCATCGAATTGATCTTTGCCTGTTTTCTTCAAGAATCGATCTGTTTTTACTAGATGTCATTGTAACAGGTCAAGTCATAGAAGATTTAGCAAGATGACTGACACTCGTGAAAAAACTGGATCCAAGCGATTGAGGGAAGCAAACACTGATGTGAAGGGGCAAGGAGGAACACTGGAGTTCTTGATTCTTGATACTCTTCAGCAGGGGAGAATCGCGCTAGATTTGGGGTCGTGTGTTCTTTGTTACCACGTCAAAGAGACCTTGGATGTCGCAGAGAAAGTGAATCTCCAGTTCGAAGTAATTTGGCATCTGGACCCAGCGGCAGATCACATTATATAACAAGACTCACGGTGTGCAGGGACAGCAACCATTTCAGTTCACAGATAGAGGAAACCCTTATGTACACTTTTCAGCGAAAGAAAGAAGGCAGGAAGGAACGAAATCAAGAAATAAGGAAGGGCAATAAACATAACCAACCCCTACATAGTTTCGTTCACTGCCAGTGTGTCGATGCAATCGGCAGAAGAGGCCTCAGCTGAAATTTGGAATGTTACACGTCCAAACAAGGCACCTTGCCGCAGGGTTTGGCCACTCCCAAATGCATATGAGGAAACTGGAAAACTGGAAAACAACCGAAGCAGTCTTACTGGATCATGGTTTCCTTGTTACTGGCCTCATACCACCAGGCAATCTGTTGCAACAAAAGGTATGTGATAGATCTGATAGGTATGAGTGCATACACGTGCATGGAGACATTTGCAGAGGTTTTGAATGATACTTGTAACGTGTTATCTCTGAAAAAGTACGGTGTCACTACCAGAACGCCGCACATCTCCTGCAACGTTGGAAGAAATCAAGTATGGCAGGTTTATGGCAGTTTTCTTTAGGAGTGATCCTCGAGCCAGGCCCCGACTTTCTGTTTTCTTTCATTAAAGCCCTCTTAAATCCATTCAACCCGATTTCAGCGAACCAGGAGCTGCCGGTACCTTTGCCCTGCAACCTGCACACGCGAGGACCCAGGCAGGTCACTGTCATGTTCGGACATTATTGGGAAACAGATGGGGATCTCATCCTAGTTGCAACGGCGATAGAAGACAGAGACTAGATAACCCAAAGAAGAACCTGACCCCATAAGGGTCTGGAAGCGCTGGAAGATTGTATAATATATATATATATATGCTAACCGTACCTTTTCACTTGTTGGTTTTATACCCTTGTGCTTGAATGTTTGGGCCATCCAGCAAAATGAACCACAAGATACATGTGCACAAGGGTGCGAATTAGAAAGAATACATTACCCTAGGCAGCCAACTGAGAAGTTCCCTGTTTGTTTCCGGATGACAAGTAAATGGATGATTCTCAAAGTACTTGGGTATTTGATGGTACTCGCCTTTTAGATTGCATCCCTCCTGTACATCTACTGGCTAGGCCTCCTTCGCAAGAATAAGTATTGTTGCTCACTTCAGGAAACAAACAGCAGTTCATATATTTGTGGATCTGTTTCGTGGTCCAACAGGCTTCTGACAAGTTCCTTGCTCGATCAAATTGCGAGGGCAAGCTCTGCTGCCCGTGGCCAGGCCCAGTTTGGGAACCCATGGAGCAAGCCAGACATTTCGTTTGGTCTCGCAAAGTCTGGGGTTGAGAAGCTATTTCCCTGCAACGGTTTGGTGTCTCCAGCTGGTCCAGACTGCACAGATGGTAGGTCCAGAGCTGAGTTATATTTTTGTTGTAATCACTCAGGGAATGGAGCACTATGTAAGAAGCTAATTCTGGTGGCATTGCTTAGTCTTGGACCAATGGCACCACAACAGTGGCCGGGTATTGATACCTGGCATTTGCCAAGCTGCCGTGCTGCACATGTGTGTTTCCAGATGAAGCACATCATGTTCTACCTCGTCCATTCTCCTCTTACTTATTTGCCTGAGGCTCTGTGTGCCTTCCGGCTGCAAACTTTAAATAGCCAGAGACTCTTTATTGTATTTTATTGTGAGTTGTGACTAAGAACCTTTGGAAGAGCCAATCAATTTGGTCAGTCAATGTCATAGTTGTTCTTTGGGTTTCCCTGTCTCCGGCTCTTGAATGGTCCGGGACGACCTGTGCCTGGGTGCGGCCAAAGAACTGCCGCACACCACTTGGCCGAGTTTTTTGGAGGGTTTCTTGGACTTCACCGATGCCATTGTAATCGAGTAGAGAGAGTCAGTGGTTTTCAAGGGCCAATTCCAAGGAATGGTGACTGGTGGTTCTCCAAAGAACCCTAGCATGGTGGTCATGTAACCATCATGGCCGTGCTCCAGCTGAAGAAATTACACGCATTACACGCTCACAAGATCTCACAAGCGTTCCAGCTTGAGATCGCCGTTGTTTTCATTTGGTTAAGGCGTCTTGTTAATTCAGCCAGCACCCCTCCCGGTGATGGTTTTGACAGAGTCTTGCAGATGCATGCCCAGTATGAAAAGCTTGGTTTCTAGTATGAGTTGATATTTATGAGTTTGGTTTTGTTGGGTGATCGTCTTGTCTAGTGTTGGGCGCTATTGTATAGGTTCAAATGCTTGGCTTTTCCCTTTTTGACTCACAACTTGGAGTTGATGCTGCCGGACCTGCTCATGTGCGGACCGGTGCCATGACCAGGTCCCGGGCGTTTAAAGGATCTACAACTGCACGCAACATCAACTTGACTAAACTGGGACAAACCAAACATGCTTTCATGGGAGAACTGCATGAATCCATGTTACTCGTACTGCTCACTTTTTTTTTTCAATCATTATCCATTCAACAAACAAGGAATTGCCTTCATAACCCTTCTTTGGTTCTCGCCTGATTCTGCTGTCGCACGCGACCTTGGGCACACAGGTGCCAATGTGCCAACCTACAGTTGCCCCAGTCACTAGTCTCTATTCAAGTAAACACGGTAAACGGTAAAGCATCATGTATTGAACATTTCATCTTAGGACAGCTTGGTCTAAAGAACATTTGGTGAGCAAGTTTTACAAGAGCTCCGACAAGCTCGATGTGGACATTCTCTTGAAACAAATGTAGTTTCAATTCTTTGTCAACGTGTTTTGGACTCTCCAAGATTTTCTGTCGCGGTGCAGGGTGGCCCATCGAACTATCATTTCAATAAAGTTAGGTGCCAGATATCTCCCTGAACAGCCTCCTTAAGTGGGTACGCAGTTTGTAGCAAACTGCATGGAAGTCCATTTCCTTAACTTAATTGCTATATAGTCTTGTTGGGGCTATATAGTCTTGTTTGGGTCCTGGACTGTGGCAGTGGCCCTCCTTGTTCCCCTGTGAGAGGTCACAGTTGGCGACGCTATTGGCGACCCGACCCAGGTCGTGAGGGAGTTGTTCGAGTTCTTCTTCCCGACCTGGTTCAGGGAAGACATAACTACTGTGGTTTGGTATTACATCCGGGCAACATACATGGAGATACTGTGCATCATTATGCTGGATATGTGACCACACGCTGTTTTGTGGTGGTGTATAAAATTGTACAAAGATCCCACACTGCAATGATCATGTCACCGAACTTGATGAGAGATTGCATGTTTATTGTATTATTCAGTTTTTACCGACCAGTCTTCATCATTGTAACGACCATGCCACATTGTGTTACACCACGTCGCAGAGCTGGTGCATGTGTCAATCGCAGAACTTGAGTTGGGGCCAAAGCTGCACCGAAATGGAGACGCGAGGTAAAACCAGCTGCTCAAGCAAGGTTAGTGGTCGAGTGCTGAAGAAGAAATTGCGAAACCCACAATTTCCAGAGCGACAAAACACCCAGCCAAGTGTTTCTTTCGATGTTACCGAACCTATCAACAATCTACAAGATATGTTATGATATGTTGGATTGCAGTGATCCTGTAGCCTGTGAGTTTTAATGCCGATATAAACAACGAAAACACAGTATTTGCAGTAGTTTTTTTTTGACAAAATACTGAAAACAAACCAAAACACGCCTGTGCATTTAAACAAATGTAGCTCGGTCGTTGTTGCTTTCTTCCAGAGCCATCATCAATTTGTTGTTGCAGAATATCATGGATCAAACACATGATTTCCACTGGAGGCTACTTCTGCATCTCTTTGAACGCACCCTGATTGCTAAACTAATAGGAATATCTGTGGAGACCAGGGTTTCTACCTCGTGGCCCTGCTTTCCATCTCCCTAGTATATAGCGACTGGCTGTCGAAAACACTAGAAGTATATCATCAACACATTAGCAGGCTTGGTCCTTGCTTGCAGAGAATCTCGATGGGAAGCCGACCGACATCAGTTCCTGTACCACAGTACATCAAAGAATATCAACAAGACACTCAAATCAGTGACTGACAATTGCCCAACTTTCTGGACCTCCGACGGAAAGAGGCCTGTCGATCTATGCAATCCAAAAGCATGGAAGCAAACATATGTGAAACCCCAACACCTTTCTCTCAATCATTCAGATCATTCACTCACTTCAAACGCGACGACCCAATTTTCCCGTCATTCCAGACCTGGATTTGCCCACAGTCCGCAGGACTGGAAAGCTTTCGAGCGTGAGGACGATGGACGATGGACCAGATGGGGCAGTCACTTGGGACACGTCCATTCTTCCGGTGACATGTCCATCACGGAGTTGCTTGACACATTCAGAAACCATGCCCTTCTCTGTCCACGAGGCTACCTCAATCCAATTCTGCATACATGGTTTTTGGTAATATGTGTGACCAGAATCAGTTTTTACCGACTCAACATCCGAGAATTCCACGGTGGGTCCAACTCATCGAGAGGTGTCTTCGATCACAAATGGCAGGAATCACTAGCAGTCACTAGCAGGGGTCCACAGAGAGATGTTTGAGATTGTTTAAGGCACTTGAACAGCCATCGGCGGTAGTTACTCCATAGTTGTCATGTTGGCACTTGCTCTCCCATGTTCAACTTTCCTTCTTCGACACTCAGTATCAGTCAATGTTCGGTTACTATCATAGCTAGCACATGCTAGCACAAATCCAGCCCGTGAAATGGCCGGCGCTTGCGTCTGTAAGCGAGGATGCTGAAGAATGCCCAAGTGGCTTGGGGCCTTGATGGACCTTGGGTTTGAGGGAGGCCTTTCAGGATGTTTTTGTGAATGGTTTGCGAGAGTCATGTTTTTGGGAACAGCTGGGTTTGTTAGCAAGTACAACCATATCGACGATAAGGATGGCCCTTTCATCCAAAAAGAACCACGTAAAACCTTTGATGCTCGAACCGGACGCACAATCAGACAATGTACAAGTGGTAAGAGATCGGTGCTTTGCAGCAGTTGTCTTAGCTTGAGGCAGCTATGTCTGCCGAAACATGCAGCCTAGCCTGAGAGGAAGTTGATTCTACCAAAGGAGTTGTTGCTCTGACTGGTGGTGCCACACAAGCAAAACAACCCGGGTCTGAACATTTATAGGTTCTGAAGAACTCTACAAGCCGACCTTTTTGTCGGCTCGTCATCCTGGTTCCAACTCTACAAAGCCCAATGGATTCTTGACACCATACCCCTGCCTTTGAGGCTCTATGGACATCTACTGGGTGCAAGAACCCCCTCTCAATGGAGATCTATTGGGCATGACGCCTTCAACGTTTTCGTGTCTTAACCGGACTGAGCATCTGGCTGTTCAGTCCTTCGCCGGCTCAGTCCATTCAGGTCATCCAGAGCCCAGGCTTGGTGGAGATCACCGTCGCTCGGCTCCGGGCTCCGGGCGAATCGGTAGGGAGACGAGCGTGGCCGAACAAGGAACCCGTCATTCACCCAGGGACGCTTACTGAGGCCTACTGGGCTCTGGGCCTGCAGGAGGCACTATGATCCAAAACACTCATATGTAGTATGCAGAGACACCACAACTTGTTGATACATGTTGACACCACTGCACAATACTGCACACCAAGGTCTCAGGCATTTGCACACGAGATGAGCAGACATAGCAGGGTACTTTGATTTCACGACAATTCTTGGACACACGGGTGCCAAGGGTGATTCCTGAGGAACGAGGTCGTCCACATGTGTCCTCCATTGTTTTGGTTGCCATTCTTGATTCCATGGGGTGAACCGATTTTACCATTATCCTGTTGGGACTTCTTGACAAGAAACCATAATTAGACATGGGCTATGGGCACTAGACTTCGTGGGGCACGCTCTCCCATACTTTCTGGTTTTGGGCCACACAATCCTATATCATCCTATGTCCTATATTGCATAGAATTGCATTGAAGCTTCCGAATTACATAGAGGAGTATCAGGTCATTTCTACATCGACCTCTGGTCTGAGGCACCCAATCAGCCCCCACTGAGCTTGAGATTCGACACTGCTGAGCAGGCGTGCTTTCGCTTTTGCCGCTGGCAGTGCCCCACCCCACTTGGAAGTTTTACGCCCTCGAAGATTGACACAGAAACCTGAAGGTAGCGAAAGACCATTTCCTCTACAAGCCCTTTGCTGCTTTTTGTAACAGTGCGCAAGAATCTGCACAATTAAGCCACATATCATATCTGTAGTGTTCCTTAACACTCTCCAAGACTATTGGCTTCCTTGATGCTCTTGCGGGGTGTCAAGATTCTATCAGCTGCGAGCGGATGAGGTAAAATTTTATACATAATATATATATATAACACTATGTTTTGAAATAACCTGATCCCATAACATGGCCAGAGCTTGTCATACTTGAGCCATGATTGAAGCCATACCTGGTGTAAGCTACCACTTGCAGTCCAGGAAGAATCATTCAGTTAAGACAGCCTTAAATTTTGGTTTTGCTTCCCGTGTTTTGCCAAAGGTTTGTGCAACTGGGTCGGCTGGATCTAGCCATGTAGCCAAATGTCGAAGGACACTGAATGTCATCCTAAAACTAAGATGGTGTCCTGGGAGCCCAGAGTTTGTTTGCTCTATACAAAGTTGTGACTGCATGTGACTGCCGCGCAGACGCTCTTTCATCATCCCCGTGCATCCTGCATTTGCATATTTGCATTGTTTCACGGGTACGAAACCAGAATGTGGCAACTTAACGGTACCCATTTTGATTCGGCAACACGGCAGAGGCCGAATTCTGGGCTGCACAATTTCGAGGCTCAGCGCGCTCGCAGAGCCCGCAGAGCTTCTGGGCCGGGTTGGGGGAGGGCTTGCAGTGCCGATGGCTTGCTGTCCCAGGTCATGAACACGTTGTGGTTCCTATTCATATTTATATAGGTGGAGAGTGGAGAAACATTGTTTTTTTTTGAGGTTGCTTGTTCTTACTGTTTGAACCTGAGGATGAAGATCAGCGGACCTTGTTGTTTAGGACCAGGAAAATAGACACTCGGCCCAGACAAAAAGTACAACCCAAGTAAGAACCCACAACACTCACTCCCCCTGTCACAAACAACGCTACAACCATCTGAAGGGCAGAAGAGACTTGTTAATCAGGTGCCGCACAAGCGCTGCAGACGCCACGAGGCAATGATCGACTTGCGTGCTCATGTTCACTTATTGGTGGGAAGAGGTTGGGAAGATGCGAAACCAGGAACCACAGATGGCCTTTTACTGGTTGGTTGGCTGGCCCCCAAGAGTACAACCAATAGTACCAAACCGACCCCTCTGGTTGGCTCAAAAGGACAAGGACACCATTGATAAGAACATGTATGAGCAGGTAACTACATTCCTCTCTATGTACCAGGCAAGTTTGTGTTTCCCTTATTTTGAGGCTGAGCTATGTCATGGCTCTAGAACATATTGCATGTCAAACCTTAGACCACCCTAGACAATATGTCGACTTCTTCTGAGTTTCCATGTGCCAGAGTTCACACCGTCTGGGCAATCCTTTTCTGAAAGGCAATCTGAAAGACAAGTTTTATTTCTGTTTGATTGCCATGCAAGAAAAGAGTTCGATGTTTCTATCAGCGAAGTAGGCAAGCTCAATTCGTGTCAAGCCAAGCAAGTTCCAGGCTGAAAGCAAGTTGTTTGAACTCTGCCAGCAGGGGTCGTACTACACTCCCTGAAATAGTCATGGAGTTGGAAAATGGCCCCTTGGATGACCATTTTCCCGTTGTCCACTTCCATGTTAGTGACTCGTAGTGTAGATGAGCTCGCTGGATAGATATGGAAGTGATTCTTCAAGAAAAGTTACTCCACACCTCTGAGGTCCCCAACTAGATATGAACAGGTTACATTCAATCCAATCCTTGTTAATCAGTCTTGGAGTCACCGGATTATACTCTTTGGGGGATGCATCGGTCTCTCTGTGTGTGACTTTGTGTTTATTGTTGCTTTGGTGGCCCGCCACAGAACATGCACCCCGAGCGCGGAAGAGAATGAATGAGTACATATCATATACCTATAGAGCCCATTTGACCGCTGTTTTGATTGGAACAGACTATATTTGGGGTGGTTGGTGGTGCAACATGGATGTCACTCAGGCTCTGGCTATATTTTATGTTGTTGTTGTTGTCGTTGTTGTTGTTTTCTGGTTGGGTCCAACCAGAGACCCATGTCATTTGCCCCTTGCGGAATTGCTGCGTGATCTCCGTCACCAGGCGCGCCTGGCCCCCTGTCTGCACGGAGCCGCCCAGGCTGGATGCGGATCTGGAAACCCTTTGGTTTGATCAAGTGTGATCAGATGTTGATGTTGGTTTGATGTTGATTTGGTTTGATCAACTTTCCACCAAATCAACTTCTGATTGGTTCGATCCATGGGCGCACTTAGTGGACAAAAAAAGACTGATTTCTTTCGGGCGTGCCTCGCACCTGTGAAACAGAAGGTAATGGGTAAGCGTGTGGAATCGCAACTTGGCTGTTGCTCCACTAGAGACTATTCTCACAGTCATGCCTACAAAAAACAATCAAAAACATTGGTCTTGGGAATTGAATGTGCTGTGAATCTTCCGAGCCAATGTACATCTATTTGCTGTTTGCCCCGTGCACATTTTTACGGAGTAGCTGGAGTTCGGGAGCCGCCCAACCCACGCAGAGGATCGGCAGCACAGTGAGGTTGGAGGAAACCATGGACCTTTCAGCTCCAGGTCTGGATCATCCTTGGAAGCGCTGGTTTTTTCGTATGGGATCCACCGATGTCCACCAGAACCAGCGGTTGCTTCCATCTATAGTTATGATGTACGCTAAAGCTAGTTCTGATGACACAGCAAAACATAAAAAATGCATAAACAATGCAAAAATAATGCAAAACCAATCCCGAAAAAAATGCACAGAAAACGCAAAAACAAGTCACCAAAGGATGCCTTGGAATGCAAAAAAGACGCAAAAAAA
>CAXAMN010000001.1:822125-855509 GCA_963970005.1 Durusdinium trenchii | reverse complement strand
TTTCCGTCTCTCTTCTCTCTCTTCTCTCGCAGGAGGATCCGGGCAAAGAGCCACATATAAAGGACTCTTCACCCCTGCCTCCAAAAAGAGCGCCGTGTTTTTTCCTACCTCGCTGCCCTCCACTTTCCCATTCTGGAGCGCTAGCTTTCGCCCCCCCCTTGGCCTCAAGTATATATTATAGTGGAGATTGCTTTGAGTATACGGAAAACCAGGGCCTACCTAGGCTATTGATGTCAAAACCTTTGCCACGGACACGGCTGCTTGCCTGCCTTTGGCTGCGCAGGACAGTACCAAGGAGAGCTCAGAGGACTGACTGGGAGCTGACTGGGAGAGCAATCCTTTGGAACGGAACTTCTTTGGATGGAAGGACTGCGCGTTCTTTGGGTTACTGTAACTAGTTAACTAGTTAAATGACCAAATGGTTGTATTCGGCAGAGAGTGGATTCATTGCTGAGCTCAATTGCACAAGTTGCACATGCCACTTGGATGAATTGGGTTGTAAATTGTTAGGGCAAATCAGTTTGAACATCTTGAGGTGTGTCGATTCCATGATGAAAAATAGCATTAGTGGTCCGCTCTGCGATCTTTGAGCAGTATCAGTAGCCTCTCGGGTGCTTTGTCGCAGCACACCTTTACGGCATTTGAATGTGTTCAACCACGTCTGGAAGTGTTGAGGTCTAGATTCAGAAGGATATTAGATATATTATATGTTGAACAATATCAAGTGGCAGTCTAGATACATTATATGTTTCGGAAGGTAGGTGATGGGACTTCCTCCTCTTAAAAGCACTGGATTCGGGGCGTTCAAGAAGTTCGACGCGTTCGGATGCCATCCTCTTAGCTCAGCTCACCTACTTGAGCTTTACTTTCGTCTCAACTGCGTGTGGGCCAGTTCAGAACCGATACGACCAAAACATGTAATAACGTTTATTTCGGACGTTAGTGGACCCAGGCCCGGGGCATGTTGCCTATCCGTGAGGATCATTCATCACTGGAGGAGTGGGTTGAGGCCTTCCATGTGTAATTAGCTGAACTTGCACACCTTGAGGTCATCGACATCCAATGATGTTGTTTTGATCTTTTGTGCCCCCCCATCCAAAGGCAATCAAACGTTTAGACAAACAACAGTGATGACCGTCTATGGCGGGAGGCGGGGGCAATGTCGGAGGTCGCTTGAACAAACCTCAAACAAGTCAATAGGCCTCCTGGAAAAGTCACACTTGACCAGGTCATGGTTTCACCGTCGCTCATGCCGGGTGCACTCTCCACGCCCGAATTTGGTCATTTTTCAGCCAAAGCCATGCATGGTCATTTGAGACCTTTCCAAAACAGATTAGACCTTGTGATCACAATGACACAAGCTGCAAGCTGTACATGTTGTGGCATTCTGCATGTTTGCAGGGTGTTGGATTATTTTTCCGCCACACATTGATATGACCGCCTCATCCAGGAAAACCTGGCACCTCCAAGATCTAGTACTACGGTATATAATCTCTCAGCTGGAGATATTGGATCTTCAGCTCCTGATCCCACGACTTGTATACTGAAGTGGTGCCATGACTTGGGAACCAGGCCTTCAGGAGCATATTATTAGAGAAGACTACCCAGAACAAACTACACTAGTTTGAAGCACATAGAAGGATTTCTGAGATTCTCATGTGTGGCAGAGGCTTGGTAAAGATGTCGAGATTTATATAGATTTGTACTGATTGCAGCTCAGCCAGCAGATATACAGTAATCATATTGTATACAGGTTTGAAACTGAACCCTGAACCCATATGATTTGCTCATGCACCGCTGAATCGGTTTGTAGCCCAAGCCAGGCGCAAACCGAGAGGTCCTCCCGCTTGATGGAGCTTTTTGAGAAGGACCCGAGTCTGGATGTGGTTTGAACGTGAAGGGCAGTTAAATAGATTAAATATTTACATATTGAATTCATATTGGTTATTAGTTATTACATGTTATTACATGTCAATGCTGTTTTTATGTATTGATCGGCCCCGGAACCCCGGAAGGTTGGATGAGAAGGTAGGACAGACTCTCGTCACGTGACAGTTGTTTGTGCAAGGACAAGACTGTCGCTTTTGTTTTGTCCAGCCAAGGCCGTTGAAGAACACAGACACATATTATGCATGCATCGCGCAATTAATGAAGGATATTATCTCTCTCTCTCTACTCTATGTACGCATATAGATATATTCACTGATTTACTGTACACTTCAACATCAGATTTGATGATCGCTGGGAATTCACTTCTCTGATTCATGCCATACCAACCTATGGTCCAAAAGATCTTCGCGCCATTTCCTCATATTCTGCATATTCCTTTTACATTTCCTCAAGGAGCAGCAGCGCTTGAACGTCACGGCCAACGAGCTCCGTGACCGCCGCCTTTGGCTGGAGGAAGAGGACGACAGGGGCGAAGGAGAGAAGGACTGGAGCTATTTGGGAGCAGTAGTGAAAACAGTGTTTACATGTGTTTGCTGTTACATGAATAGTTACATGCACTTGTACTACATATATACATATATATATATGATGGCTGGATATGTTCCCTTTTGGTTTCTGAGGTCTTCCAGGGAGGGTACAGAAATTGTCCCCAAGGGCTGTTGAGGACATTGGATTTTATGGAAGATAAGGTTTTGTCCCGAAAATAAGGGCTCAATGCGGCACAATTCATGAAATCCACGGAGGTTTGTCATCTGTCAGATGTTTACTTATAGATGTGATGCACATCCATTTGCTGCCGTTCCTAGAAGATCTTTCGCCGGAACGGCAACTTGGATGATGCGTGTTTGCAAACCTGTCGGTTTGCCAGTCTCGTTGCATCGACCACCTGGAAGCGCAAGAAGCCACACACCAAGAAGGCGCGATGTGCGGTGCGAACGTGAAGAAAGTATGGTTTCATTGCCAATATAATAGTTAAGCTTCGCTAAAAATATACAGGAACCAAATGAGTAGTGCGAGTGCTTCTTCAAGGAAGCTCCCCCAGGCATCTCGGCCCAAAGCCATTTGCCTCACGCCCGTGCGTGGGCCGCGGCACTGCTACTGGCCTGCCGTGGTCGGGGTGGTGCGTCAATAGACTCGAAGCTCCTCAGCTTTGAGAACCGCCATGGACACTACGGGTACGACGAGACATGATGGACATAAGTCGAAAGTGGGATTTGTGGACTGGGCCACGATGGGCATGGCTGAAAGCCTGGGCGCTTCGGTTCGTGAGGCACTGCTTGCCATAGCTACTACAGGTGAGTGCAAAGCTGCAGGTGAAGCCTGGACTCTCTTTGGGGAAGTGACTGAAGTGTTGAACCCGAGCCCGTTGCATGTTCAGGTTCTTCGCACTTCTATGCTGTTGAATGAAGAGGGTGTTGGGGATGTGTGGCCTCATTTTGACCTGATCTGTCCCATCAAGCATGACCGTGTTGACCTGTCAGTTGGAATGAGGATTGGGGTCCATGTGCAGCCGCACCATCGACAGCAGACTGGGAAGATCATTGCGGACGCCTCTGTTCCACTATGGAACCTTCCTCAATTTGACAAACACCTGGCATGGAATGTCAGTCACTTGTTTGCCGGAGCGTATGAAGGGTGGTTGCGGGCTATGTGGTGGTTGCAGCAGGCCAACCTGGGTTACTCCTTTGCCACGCATACATCAGTTGATTGGTGCCCAGAGGTCATGAAGACTTGGAGCTTCAACCATGGACATGATGTCCAGAAGGCCCCAATTGAGGTTGGCTATAACTCTCTTGAGGCCTTCAATGGCATTTGCGCAGACATCAGTGAGACCACTCTCCCAAGGGCAACCTCGAACAAGTCCAATTTGGTGATGACTCTCTCGCCTCCGTGCCCAAGTTGGAGTAGAGGGGGGCGTAACTCAGGTTTGGCGACTGATGAAGGCTTTTGCTTCCTTGATGCGATCCAACATGTGGCCAAAGTTCGCTCTGTGCTTGCTATCTTCGAGTGCTCAGACGGGATTGAGGCACACCAACATTGGAGAGCCCTGTCAGCAGCGCTGCAGTTGAGCGGATATAAGAAGCTATGGTCGCAAGATGTTGCCATCCATCAACTCACTGGAAATCATCGCAATCGATGGCTAGCCGTGTGGGCACGTCAGGATGTTGAAAGCAACAAGCTTAAGGAACGCATTGTTTGCTCTGCTGTGAAGCGTGTTCCCTGGGATGACCCCAAACATCTCTTTCACCTGCCAGGGGGCTTGGTTGATGCTTTATGTCTCAAACCCGAGCAGTTGGAAGTATATGGGGATCGCCAGCTCCTTCCACCGAGCAAGAGAGCACGTGTGGCTGAAGATGCATTGACGCAGTATGTATTGGAGCAACAACTTTTACAACCAGGGGATTATCTTCCCACGCTATGTGCCTCATATACTGGTCAGCACTGGCTCCAAAGAGATCACCTGGATGCAAAAGGAATCTTTGCCACCTTGGTCCGACATGGAGAAAGCTTTCGTTTCATTGATCCATTTGTTTTTGTCACGTTATTTGGCACATCTGACTCCATTGGATTGCCGACTGACTTGCGGAAAGCTTTCCACCAACTTGGCAATGCAATCTCTCAGCTTCATGCCTTGGTTGCCATCCTTTTCGCATTTGAAGGAGTCTCTGGAGACACATATCCTAAGCTGACTCTCGTGCAACAGTGTTGGGAAGATCGGTTGACTGTTGACAAAGCCTTCGTTCGCCAGTGGGATGACATGTTCGTACTTCAGCCCTTTGCTGATTTTGTGGCTAAAGCCCTTCCTAGCATCGTGACTTGGCAGCCCTGGCTTGCAGGTAGAACCCTGATCAGATTTGGTGATGACCTGAGCTTAGTGCCACTGAATGTGCCGGCAGGTTGTGATGCTATCTCCTTTTTCCTTGAGAAGTTGGATTTGGAGGCCTATCACACACCCCTGCTCCAGCTCTTCTTTGATGGACGATGTTTGACCGCAGGCAGTCAATGGGATGATCTTCCATGTGGGGATGTCGTTGCCAAACTTGGGCCACACACGTTGTGTACTTTGCAGATTGTCAGAACTGGCACTGATCACACTGAAGCAGATCCTATTCTCTCCCCTACGCAACCTTGGGGAGGTGATGAGATTGACCTTGGACTTGACCAATTGGTGGATGCCCAACAATGTGGATTCCTCCATGCCCTTGAGTATGTGTGCCAAGATGATGACCCGCAGCACAAAGGCAGAGTCCTCTTTCTGCAACAAGACGGTAGCTTTGAATGGATCAATGATGCGAACCTTTGAGCGCCTGGGGAGCATCCCTTCCTTTCGGCACCAAGGCCATGTTATGCGCTTCTTCAAGGCCAACAAGGATGCATGTCAGCAGCTCTTAGGCATACATGTTGTGATGGCCATTCAGGGCACCTATGATCCGGTCAGTTCTGCCAAATGGGTTTTACTTGCTGGAGGCCAGGACCTTCGCTGGTGCAAGATATGTCAGGCTCAAAGAACTATCACACCACGTCAGTGCAACGAGCTACTTGGCCAAGAATGTGACATCACATTGAGAAATTTGGTCAAGTGCCAACCCGATCAGCCAATGATGCTCATGAACGGTGATGTGTTATGGAGCGGTGCTCCTGCAAGCCAAGGGGCCCCACTAGCCTTTGGAGGCATGGATCGCCTCACCGACAACCCTAGCTGCAATGTCAGAAATGATATCATGAGCGCTCGGTTGCTTCAGTTCAACTTTGAGCCAGGTGCGCTGGCGCTTGATGAAATGGTTTTCCACTTTGACTTTCTGCAGATCCTGATGCCCTCAATTTGCTGGTGTCCTCCGGCCATTTGGATCAACAATGAGTCACAGTTTCGATTCCCGGTGCAGCCCACCGACCTACAGCGTTGTTATCAACACTTTGTGGTGCCTATCCTGGTTGTCTTTGATTGGATCTTCGTTGAGGTCAGATTCTTTGAGGGACAGTGGAGAGTGCTGTACCACTCACCAGAACAGTTGACCATTAGGCAAACGACTGCTATCTTGGAGCTTGTCAATACTATGGGGATCCAAGTGGCACCCAATGCCTACAGATGGGTACGCACTGCAGAGGATTCTGAACTCGCAACCTGGCACACACTTCGCACATTCTATGCTCGAGCCGGGGCACCACTGCTCCCTACCTCACACCGGAGTACACAGCGACTTCAACGAGACCAGTATTCGGCCTATGTGATGCAAATCATTGACCAATCGGACTTTGTTTGGAGGGAGACGAGGGCAGATGACAGAATGATCCACTTTGCACAAGCTGCCCGAACCGCCTTCCTTCTGGCGATTACAGAATCACCGAGCCGTGCATCTGATCTCCTCCTTCGGGCAACAGGCAGGGAGATTCATGCCTATGATGTTCGTGAAATTTTCTTTGTGTCAGAGGAATGGCTTGACATGCGCCTCAATATCTACAGAACCCACCCAGGGTGGGCTACAAGTGATGAGATTGAGTTTGCCATGAGCTTCTTTCTCCCTGACACCTTTTGCCCGCCTGTTTTGCATCATGATCTCTCTTTGATTGCACCAAGTGTCAAGCCGACCTGTTCTGAAGTTCAGCGTTTTGTTGCACTTCGCGAGGGACACTGGATCGGCATTGAGGTTGTATGCAACCCAGAGGAGAGGACCTGTCGTACTGTGTTCCTGCAAGTCCCACCGCGAGACCAGCAGTTCTGGCATGATTTTGCTATTGACTACATCATTCCGTTTGGCTTCCGCCCTGTCATCATTATTGACACAAATCGCACTCGTCCAGGCATGTGTGGTTGGGAGCTGCTCCACCGATGGATTGTGGTTGACTTGCATTTGCCAGACACTTTGCATGTCCCTCACCAGAAACGGCAAGTCCTTGATGCCATTCTTGAGGAATCCAACCAGGCATGGAGAGTTGCAGGGGCGCCACCAATGCTCAGAGCCTTTGCTGAGAACCTGCGTCGGCTTTTCTTGGTTGTTGGAGGCATTCAATTCCTGCAACCATGTGCAGCAGTTTCATTGGGAGGAATGGAGGGCCAGACAGGTGCTGATGCTCCAATGATGACAGCAGACCCATGGCAGATTGAAGATCCTTGGAAGCCGAAAAAGAAGGCAATCAAGCAGAGCAAATGGGAAGACCTTCAACTCCAGTCGGATCATCCTTTTGTAGCCAAAGACAAAACGGCCCTACCGTTTGTACAGAAACAGCAGCTTTCTACAAATCGGGGAGGTATTGCCTTCGTCTCTAAGGGCAATTTGCAGCAGGCACGGGAGGTTGTTCCCAAGGAGCCGTGTGCGCTTCTCCTTCCAATGATCGATCCGACCGACCCGTTGGCAAAGCTGGCCAATCTGATGGGACCCTTTGAGGTGATTGTCTTTGACCCAGCTTTGGATCAGGAGTATAAACGGCAAGTCCACTTACTGGTGATCACTCCAGAGGTCCACTTCACACTGCCTACACCGGCTATCACGCTTACTCTGGCTGCAGTTTGTGAAATTGTGCTGGAATGTGACATCCGCCTTACAGCGAAAGATGTCTTTCAGAGCTTCTATGACAACCCGCTTGCCAAGTTCAAACTGCAGTTGAAGGAGGTCTGTTCAGACCCAATCTGGGGGCATGCTGCTATCTATGGTTACCGAACAGTCCCTGAACCTTCCAAGGAGAAGCGTGACATGATCCACCAATGCCTGCTGAAGGTACAACAGAAGCACAGGGTTCCCCTTTTGTCAGCAAGTGGGGTAGGTGAGCTGATGGTCAGGGACTTCATTCCCAAAGGAGAACAGGTCCAAGATTTGTCCATCATTCCACGATTCTGGGCCATTGATCGTGCCAACAAGGCTGACTTACTCAAGGCAGCCTCATCCATCTCTGGTTACCGTGGCATTGCAGTTACAAAGAGAGGATTGGCACCAAGATTTGCGACTGACTCACTTGCAACTGCCAGAGATCTCCTTCTTCCTCAGGACGACCGAATCTGCTCAATCAACAAGGCGATGATCCCCAAAGTGAACATGGACAGCTTGGGATGGCCTGCAGAGATCCTGGCTAAGGACATTGTCTCTGCTGTACACCAAGCCACAAAGGCAGCGTGCATCCCGACAAGGTCGTTTCGACGTGCAGGAGTTTGTGCATGGACGCTTTCGTTTGAAAAGCCACCCACTGTCACAAAGTTCTCCGTGCAGGTGAATGGGAAAACCTTTGAGATCCTCCTCACACCGGTCTACTACAAAGCACCTGCCAAAGGGAAAGGAAAGGGAAGAATGGCAAGGGGGCCCCTTCCAACAACCCGGAGCCCCCACTGCCCAAGAGTAGTGTCTCCAAGGAGATTCACACAGAGCGCATTGATCGGCTAGAGGAGCAAGTCGGCCGTCTGGAACAGCGCCATGAGAGCCTTAGTGAGAAAGTTGACTCTCAGTTTTCACAAGTCGGAGATCAACTGCGCCAAATTTTGCAATGTGTCCAGCCACGACACCGAGAGCACGGGGAAACTCCTCCCCCAGTCAAGCACCACCGGGCCGCCTGACAGGCGGCGAACAAATTCGAAGAGCCGACCCTCCTTGGGCAATGTCCTGACTGGGGCCAGTTTGGGATGGGGTGGATCTGGGAACAGATCAGCTATGATGACGCTGGCTTCTTTGCCGCCTGCTATGTGGTTGTCTTGAGCTGCTTGCAGTACTTCACTTCCTCATGGGCGGTAATGATTTTGGCTGGTACTTGGGAAGATGACGGTGGGCTCTCCTGCCGACCCTCCTCGTACAGGCACCAAGTTTCGGCTTCTGTCAAGCTGTTGGCATTCAACTTCTATGCCATCGCCAATGCTGCTTCCGAGCGACAGAAATTTGAAAGGAACAATGAGATGCTGCACCAGATTTTTACCGTTGCTGCGCAGTACGCGGACATTCCTATTGTTCTGGCCGGTGACTTCCAAATGGAGCCAGGTATGTATCCCTCTGTGCAACTGGCTCTTGACCACTGGGGGTGGGCTGACCCTCTCCTCCATACAGATGAGAATGGAGTAGTCACCCGTCCGGCTACGTTCTTCCAACACAACGCGCCCACAGATGCAGATGGACAATCGTCAATTGATGGTATTCTGGTCAATCGGACTGCTCTAACGGGGTTGAAGTTCTCCAACATCAAGACAGGCAACATAGGCCGGTCTGGGCCACCTTCATGTGGGATCGCATCCATATGTCAGGCACGGTTCTTCAACGGTCGGCCAAGTTGAACCTGGAACGTGTTCGTAAGACTGACCCTGCCAATCCACACTGTCCTGTTCAGCAATCTGGAGAACAACTATGGCAGCACTACGTTGGTGAGTTTGATGATGCCACCTCCTCCGATGACAAATGGGCTGTCTATAACCACTATGCAGTCCAATTGCTCAAGCACAATGGAGCCTACTGGGAGAAAGGCCCACGGGTGCGGGGTGCATTGCCGAAATTTCAAACTGTCTATCGTTGTTCACTACAGGATGAGAATGGTAGTTGTGCCTCCCCACATCTCCTTCTTCTTCGTGCTATCCTACGGGCACTGCGGGAATTCGAATTCCGATTTCATAGAGCTGAACATGGCACTGGTGATTCCCGCACCTTTCGCAATACACAACAGAAGTTGCTCCGGAGGCTTAAAGTTGCGAAATTGGTCCCATTCACTGTTCGCCAAATCTTCGCACATGACCTGCCTCATTTGATTGAGCTTACTCTGAAAGCCTTGGATCAGGAACTACGCTGTTTGAAATTTGCGGCTATCCACAAATGGTGGGAATCGATGAAAGATGCGACCAAGTCCATGACAATTGGCAAAATTGTTTACCAATTTCTGAAGCGGAAAGGGCGGGTTATCCCACCCAACCTTGTTGAAGACGATTCTGGCAACATTCTCTATGATCCCCAGCAGGCAATGGATGCTATTGCGACCAAGTGGGACTCGGTTTTCGCAGTTAATGCTGATCATGAACATGAAATGCAAGTCCTGAAGCAAGTGTGGCCATACATCCATGACAAAGGCAAGAACATCACACTTCCTCCAATTGACGAGCATCAGCTCTGGAGGCAAGCAGCTCACCGGAGACCTGATGCAGCGGCTGGCCTTGATGGATGGATGACACGGGAGGTTCAAGCACTCCCACCATCTGCACTCAAGCCAGTTGCATGGTTCTTCAACCAGATTGAAGCAGGGAGCATGGACTTTCCGACCATCCTGACACAAGTCCGTATGGTGATTCACAACAAGGATGGTAGTGATGCACCTCTCTCCAAGAGACTTATTTCACTTCAATCGGTGTTCACGCTTCTGTACACAGGTCTTCGATTTATGCAGTTGCAAAGCTGGCAACAAGAGGTCATACCATGGCAACTGAAAGGAGGTATTAAAGGGCGCCAAATGGCAGAAGTCCATATGACTGTTCAACAGGAAATTGATGCTGCCCATTGTCTACAGGGATCCTTCTCTGGTCTCAAGTTGGACAAATCCAAGTGCTTCGACCGCCTGATCCCTAAGCTTTGTGCAGCCTTGATGTTGGCATTAGGCCTTCCCCGGGGCCTTGTTTGCGGCTTCCTGGCGCTCTATACTAGAATGACGAGATACCTCTCTTTTAAACAGTGGACACGATCCCAACCGATCTCTACTGCAAATGGTGTTGTGCAGGGCTGCTCGCTCAGTCTCCTTTGCATCAACCTACATATTGCCGTCTGGGCGTGGCTTATGGTCCACATTGATGGGGTTGACTTTCGTGCGTTCATTGACGACACCTACCTGTGGACGCGACTGCCCTCCATCGATAAATTGGTTGCTGCAGTACGTGCAACAGAGCTTTGGGACTCACTCTGTGGCCAGTTCCTGAATGCCAGTAAATGTGAGATCTTTGCCACATCCGGCGAACTCCGTCAGCAGATGAGGCTTGCATTTCCCAACATGAAGACTGTTGAGATCGTTAACATCCTCGGAGCACATGTTCAAACAACGAGAAAGAATGTGGGTAATTTCCCACTTGCCAAAATCCAGGCGGCTCTACGTGACTGTGAGTCAATCAGATCTTTGCCCTGTGATAGCTACAAGCGTGCCCAGATTTTGACAACAAAAGTTTTGCCACAAGTGGCATTTGCGCCGCAGCTCAACTTCATTCCCAAAAGACTCTTGGCTAGGCTGCAGTGTGCTATTGCGGATGCTCTCTGGCAGAACAGGCCTATGTGGCGATCCAAGCACCTCTTGCTGTGTGTTATCCATAAAGCACATAAACTTGATCCTTTTCTCTTTCGGGCAGTTGCCACTATTTCGGAGTCTGTTCGCTTCCTACAAAGCTCCGAGCATGCAAGAATGCACTGGCAGCGGCTCTACCAGCAGGATCAGTTTACTCCACAAGCTTGGATGACGCAATTTGGCCAGGCGTGTCATATCTTGGATTTGGACTGGTGCAGCCCCTTAGGTTTTGCAATGTTGGATGCCTCTGAAGTTTACTTTCTGGATTTCTCCGTGCGAGACCTTAAGTGCCTTCTGAAGAGCATTGCTGCAAATAAATGCTATACCACAGCCTGCCTGATGCCTCGCAAGGATATACAGAAAGCCACTGGATTCCTTGATCTTCCAATGACACTTTCTGCCAAAAGGAAGCTTGCGGCTATTCCCAACCCTGGGTTCTCCTTCCTTTTCTTTTGGGAGAGTGCACTAACTGGATGCACGCTTACAGCCGACAGATTGGCCGCCTCTGGTATTGTGGAAAGTGCTGCCTGCCGATTTTGCGGCAGTGAGAAGGAGTCAATGCAGCACTTTGTGCATGGGTGCTCGGGCCTCCCTCCTGATTTACATCAGCCGGCTTCAGCGTTCTACTTTGGGCCAAACTTTTCCACACTTGGAATTGCTGAGTCTTCGCTGGACTTAATACGGACCAAACTGCGGGTATCAAGCACAGCCGAGCTCCAGGTCCAAGAATGGGGAAGACCGTTGCTGGCCTATCGACATGTTTGGTCTGACGGGTCAGTACAGTTAGCTAGCTACCCATGGCTCACCATGGCGTCGTATGCAGTCGTAGCTGATGATGGGCGATTATTGGATTCGGGTCGTGTTTGGCACTGGAGACTCTCCAGCTACAGTGCGGAGTTGTGGGCCATTTTGGCGGCTTTTTCAGCAGCCACCGAACCAATTGTGGTCCACACGGATTCACTGACCATTGTGAACCAGTTTGGTGAACTCCTGCAACATGGCAGGATTCAACTTGAGTGGACCCATGCACAGTGGTGGGGGTTCCTTCTCACACTCATACATCGACGTCGGCAGTACATTGACCAACCTCTACAACTGGTTTGGTGCCCAGCCCACCTGCTTGAAGAATGTGCCATTGACCAGATTACAGAACAGCAGGCGAGAGATGCAGGATCCACACTGCAGGACATTCGATTGAATAGGAAAGCAGACGAGTTTGCCAAACGCCATATACACGAGGCTGCTACCAAGATTAAAGCTGAACTACAGATTAAAGAGAACGATGTTTTTGCCCGCCACCTGTGGTTGGCGAAGATCAACCGTGCATGCAAAAAGCCAGATATTGCACCCACAGCGGCTCCTGTGGTCACCACTGCACCCACAGAGAGGCTCACTTCGAGACAGTTATGCCCAAGGTGGGCTTGGGACAGTAAGCAGAGTGATTATACATGGACAGCCAGCATTGATGTGTCTTTCCGGGTCCGGGGAAGCCACCCTTGTCTTCCGCCAACTTTGCGGTGTTTCTGCGATTCATGATTTCTCTGCGCTGGAGACTTGGTGAAGGTTTGGCGTGCTCGGTCTTTGAACTTTCTGCTGCAGCCTTTTTACATGGATGTCGCTTTGAGCTACCTAAAGACACGATTTGCACGCCACAGGCATATGCCACAGTTATTCGTGCCGCAATTTCGTTCTGCAAGGCCAAGAAATTCGTTGTTGCACCCTTGCTTCTGGACAAGGGAAACAAAAGCAATGGGAAAACGTTTCCCAAAGGTGCATTCTTTGGAGCCGAGGTTTTCCTTGACAATCGGACCTTGGAACTTCTGTCCCGCGCCTTCGAGAGGGGGGCCAAGGCTACTCCCCTTTCTTGGGCCCTGCCATTTGATTCGCTTTTGTGAATCTGTTGTGCCATAAGGGCAACTGACCTTCACGGCGGAAGCCTGTTGGTCGCCGAGACTTCAGTGCCGGCAGGAGAGCCAAAAAAAAAAAAAAGGAAGCTCCCCCAGCCTCAGGCTTGGGGAACTTCCTTGAAGAAGCGTGAGCTATCCTGCATCCATGCTAGTAGCTACTCGTTAGCTACTAGCTACCTCTTGCTACCTCTTGCTACTACCTTTGCCGGCCTACCCCCCTTAAAAGAAAAGAGGTTCCGTCTTACCGTACCACTGTGGTGGGAACCGCACAATGTTCAGTGAATCAGACCACTTGAGACGTTCTGTGACTGTGTACATAGCTTCTGGTTCGTAGTTCGCATCTCACGGAAAAAGATATGAAAGACGGTGAAAGATTGCAGTGGAGTGGTCTCCGCATCAAGATGTCTAGTAACAAGAAGCTAGTAGCAAGGACGCCATTAGATGGAGGCCATTGCAAGTAGGTTGGAGGCCATCGCTACAAGTAACAAGAAGCTAACTACTAGTAGAATTCACTCATGGCTTTCGAATGTCTCTTCATGACCAAGTGACTAAGTGCCCTCTTTATTCACGGCAAGGTACGCGTCGCCGTGTCACTTTTCTTCGGTGGAGGTTGCCAAAGTCGCAAGGCCTCAGCAAGATCCAGTACATGGTGGAGACTTTGTCAAGTCGCTATCACAAGGATTGCAGGGCCGGAGTCAATGGGAGCAGGGCTGACGACAAAAGCAGACGCGATTTGTCGGATTGGTAGCTTTCTGAGCGGTGGTTGGCACGAAGGAGTGAAAACACGGGATATGGCTACTAGGAACAAGGTTCGCTACGTTCGGGGCTCCTGGCATCGCTACTAGGAGCAAGGACGCTACGAACGGGGCTCCTGGCCGTACTACTAGGAACAAGAAGCTACACGGGATGTGCCTATTTGACAAAGGACATGGGATGGGCCCTTCGTTTGTGGAGTTGCATGAGCTTTTGTTACCGCCTGTTTGTTTGTCCATGTTGCTTGCCAAGATGCGGACTATTGCGAGGGACATGCAGTTGCCATTAGCTTCTCCTAGTCCGTCAGCAGGCGATTCTACTGTTATTGGCATTGGGTCAGTGTTTATAGAAGGGAGTCTAGGGATTGGGTCCAAATTTGGACAGCAGAGCTGGAGTCCTGACTTGTGCTCTCAGCATGACACAAAGATCTTCTTTGTCACTGAACTGCAAAACGCGGCTGGATAACTGTTGTTTGGGTAATTGTGGATGCTCCTCGGTTGTGGGCATGTACGTCACCGACAGTGGCACTGCGGGGTGCTCCGTATGTTTGACCTACGGCAGGCCAAATCGTTTGAGGGGCCGCAGTATTTTTACATTGGCGATTCGGAGGCGCCTGGGGGGGATCGGCATTCATCAACGGCAGGAGAGGTACGTTCTTTGTTCTTGATTTGAGATGAAATGGGGAGTGTCTTCAGACCGACACGAGCCCTCAATGACGCAAGAAAGTAACATAGTCTTCCTTTGGAACGGTCAATTTCGACAAAATACCCGTCCCGCATTGCATTGAACATCACCGCTCGATGGCTAAGCATGGGTCCCAACATGGACAATGCCAAGGCGGTGCGGGTGACTGGGGTTAGGCCAAGAAGAGCCCATCCAGGCACTGGGTGGCAGGTTGCAAAGCTCCCAGCCATAGGAGATGGTAGGAGTAGAGTCATCCCAGCTGTCCCGGAAAGTGCCAAGCCGTTACACAACATTACACAACCAGTTGCATGAGTGGGTTCCTGCCGAGGTGGAGGCTGACTCCCGGAAAGTTCGAGCAGCGAGCCACAGTCAGAAACTCAGCTTCTGCATGGTATGGTATACAGTAGTATGTAGTATGACCATCAACAACCAGAAAGGTAAGGGCCTATAACTGCTTTGCATACGCAAAGAGGGGCAGGTGAGATCAAGCTCATATAATACCTCTGACTCCTCGGCTGAGCTTTCACCACTAGCGCTGGATGCAACACCGAAAGGTTCGGGATGCATGGCAAGGTATCGTGTGATCCAAAATCTAGGGGTTCTCCTGTGGCAGATGCAGATCTCGAGGTTTGGTATTTTTCAAATGAGTTACCCTCAATGATTCAGTACCAAGACAGAAGAGTTCCCTTGGCCATACGGGGAGATTATGGGAAATTGATATTTTGGTCAATGGTGAGGCTTTTTTGTCTAACGCATGTTTTAAAAGAATCTCTCTCTCTCTCTCTGTATTGGTTTTTGTATGCAGAGAGAGTGAGACTGAGAGAGAGAGAGAGAGTGGGGGCGTGATGATCGGGATGATGCGTGTCAAGCTTCATGAGGACATTGCAGACAACATGCATTGGTTTGCCGACTTCCGGTACAGTAAAGCTTGGAGACCCAACACAGACAGAACATGCAGACATGCGTTGTTTCAAGCTGTGTCACACAGGCCCCTCCTCCAAGGGCAAAGGCCCCGAAGGTCCTTTGGTCCCGAAGGCGGGCGTTCGGTCTCGACCCGCTCGTGTTGTGAATACCCCATATATCAGATCAACTCGGGACATCTCGGGACATCTCGGGACCATGGATTTGGTATTGGCATTGTTTTTTGGTTTCCCAGGATCACGGCACACACAGACAAAAACACTCTGTGTGTTTTTCTCATCCCAAGAGCTTTGGGGCTAATGCGCCCACCGGAAGCATTGTTTGGCAACTGCACTGGATTCACTCAGAACCAAACGGCTAAGGGTCAGGCTGTCAAACAATCGCAAAGCGATACATGACCAGTCGCCACCACTAGGAGATCCGCAACTGTCTTTTGGAAGGATCCAAGAAATCCATCCATGGCACTTCGCGGGCAGTTGAATCTCCTGAGCTGCCGCTCCCGCATCCAACGGACCGTGGAGCGTCAGGGTCGCTCAGACTGCTCACAGACCGCTCACATCGCCCACATGCAGAGGTGGTTGAGTCTGCTGCCACCTGACAAGGTCAAGATACCTCAGTTTTTGAATGTTGTTTTGGGATATTCGGAGAAGTACGGCCTTTGACTCTTAGTCTTAGTCACTGAAGCTGCTTTCAAGATCAGATCGATGGCCATTTGGTGGCAGCATGGAAAGTGCAATTCACAATGTCTTGGGGTTATTATACTTTTGAGCAACAAAAAAGAGTTCAGAACAGTTGGATGCCTTGGTTGACCATTGGATACCTTTGGAGAAGCAAAGCACTATATATTGATGCCTAGCAAAGGACGGATTTCTTACAACCGGATGATGGCTCTCAAAGCTGACAGACTCCAGTCATCGCCCTGCTCACCGGTTACACCCACCAGGTCTCATCGCCTGTGCTACATCAGGTCCTCGCCGGTTCTCTTTTTTTGTTGTACACTCGGTGCAAAGAAAAAGAGCGGTCTGAGGTTCCTCCCCCAAACTCCATCAAACTCCTGTTTTGGTGTGAGCAGAGGCTCTTTTGAGAGAACATGCTGGGGGTAAAACATGGTTTTCCACCATGTCGCAAACGTGTAAAGCACATTTCCAAATCGATGTGTTTGTTGTTAACATCATTTTTCTACCCAGATGGGCCAGTCATGATTGTTGTATATAATATATACATATATTTGTGTATCGCAGCCAGAACACCTCACAGCTGAGCTGGATGATACACGGCCACCGCGGCGGATCGTAGGCCTCGGGCCTTGCATGGACACTACGACTGTCGAAACCACAAGGACTACTGCAGTGTGTGTGTGCCCGCGCGCGTGTTTGTTGGCGCCTGTATGTGCAACAAACAGAGATTTGTTTTGCTTCGTTTGCAAAACCGTCAGACGCTGAGGTGCCGAAGATGCTTGGGAGGAACGTAGAAAGGCCGGGACAAGCCGGGTAGCTTTGGCCCCCTTGAGGTCTCGAGCGGAGAGTCCTCTCATGTGTAAGTCCATGATAGAGAGATTCTCCAAACTTCCCTAAGTTTGATTTGACTCATGCTGCGTTGGGATCACATCCCAGAGATGCAAAGCCGGATGAGACGTGGCCAAAAGGACGTCCAACATGTTTGGTTCAAGATGTTTGACAAGTTGATTTTCAGAGCGCCACCTCAACCTCTGCCTTGGGAGCTACAGGACATGATCCACAGACGCCACACTGACAACCAAGGCACTGTATTCCTTTTTGCACCGTCATACTCCCTGACGTGTGAGTGAAAACGAATACTATCATGAGACCTCAACATCCACAACTTTGTTGTTTACCCAATCAGCTAGTCGATACCCCTGCCTTTGGACCATGTTCCTTCACTTTGCATCGTTGAGTGGTGATTCAACCAGCTTTCTGCATATGCCGACCCTTAAAGAAACACAAAAAAAGGAACTTCAGCCAGGTTCTTCAGCAACAAGCGGAAGACACACTCAGGCTCGGCCCGAAGAAACATCGCAGACGAAGCAGACGACTGAAGCAGACGCAGCGCGTTGACTCGAGGGTGCTCGATCTGTCCAGCGGAAAAACCGTTGGGTCCAACGGTCTTAGACCCTGATTTAGTGCGTTCTCCGGAGACCTTTGGATGCGACGGACAAGACATTGAAGGTATATCTATCCTGAAAGCGTACTACTAACTGTTTAAAGACAACCAGATTCGATTCGATTGTTCGTCTGTGCATCTCTGATGAGAGGAAAGCACGAAGTGTCCAATGCCTTGGAAGTTTCCACGACAGCGTTTGAAAGGCAACAAACCAGGAAGGCTATATAAATTCATGGTGCATGCATAATAGAATGGGGGACTGGGCCTCTTGGTGGTACATGGGGGTACCCTTTGTGAGCTTCTCAAACTTCTTTGTTTTTTTGTTTGTGTATCGCGACATAAGGTTTCGAATCTAGTCACTTTTTCGGAAGAACGAGGATTTGTCAAGAGAACTGAAAGAAACAAGAAAATGACTATGAAGAAACCAGTTTAAATAGGAGGAAGGCGGGGCTTTATTCAAGGGGAAGAAGATGTTGGTTGGGTGTAACAACTTTCCTATTGCCCACTAACAAACGGCTTGGTTTAATGAGTTTGTCTCTGTTGAAACACCCTGACTTAGAGGTTGTCTCAAACTAGAGTGACCCACAAGTTCGATAGAACAGATAGTGGAACACTGACCCGTGGGCCAACGGGGTCTCGTCAGTTAATTTTATGGTTTCCCCAAAAGCCCAGGAACCAAATCATTAGTATGAGCTATCCTGCATCCAATTACTAGTAGCTCAAGTAGCTAGTAGTTTACTCCCTTACCTAAAGCAGTAGGTGCCTACTTAATTAAGTAGGAGCGGGCTAAAGAAACAATAATCAAATTTGGGGAGACTTGATGGGCTTGGCCGTTTTCATGACATCAGGCGCTCAGGGAGTGCCTCCAGCACCAGTGCAGAGGCGAAGCTGCCTGGTTTGTGTTTATTCTTTTTGTGTGTGTGTGTGTAATTAGCTGTGTCAACTGTATACGAGAGCCTGGACATACTGTAGAAGAGAGCCGAACTTGTTGTTCTGTTTGCTTCAACAGCAAGTTCTTGGTTTGGGCAATGTGATTTTGTTTCTTGGATTCTTGGAATGATCGCAAAACTGCATGACTTGCTGCTTGCCATGATTGAAGATTGACACCATGGCCACGAATTCAAATGTATTTACTCCCCAACTCCCTTAGAGCCTGTTTGCAAACAGGCCACGGTTGAGGAGCAGCAACCGGAGCAGGTACTTGTCCAGGCGAAGGCAAACATGCGGCCACCGCCGTGTCGATGATTTGTGCCAGTACAGCTGGAGTTCCACTCCACTAGTTCTTTGGGAAACCCCTGACCCAGAGTGCAGGAAGTCTGGGGAAACGTTTTCAACACAACGTCCATTCCATACATTGGCAGGTTCTTCATGTTTCATTCCATACTTGTACCATTCCTATCTTGACCAGCGCTGCAGCAGAAACTCGGTGTTTCACGTGTGGGATCGTTTGGTCCTTTCCGTTTTGGCACGGATCTTCAGGTTGAGGCGCTGTCTTCCAGGCGCGAGTCACAACGATGAAATGGACGAGTTTTTGTTGCAGCGATGACACCCAAACAACTGAGAGACGCCAACCACCCTCCTCCTCCTCCTCCTCCCACTGTGATAGCATGCTTAGTTTCATGACTGGATGGATGTGATGATGTTATGTATTCGTATTGGGTTTGTTCATGACCTCGCTTACGACTCACCAGTCAACACCGTCCTTTCGGGCGATATTTCAATCTTACCATTGGCAACACCAGCACACTGAACTCAGCTGTCCCCGACGGACCAGAACATCAGTGACATCATGTGTATGGCCACAAGTAGCAAGTGATCATTGCGGGTCTTGAGGTTGCTCAGGCTACGTGCAAGAATCGTAGAAGATCCTTGACGGTGCTACTCTGCTGATTGCTTTGTTGTGTTTCCTTGTGGAATTTTTTGTGTACAAAACTCTTGGTGATGCATGTATTGCAATACCAATTTAATACCCATCTGTTTACTTGAACCCACTTGAGAGACCATGAGCTTTGTTTGCCAACAGGTGTTTTTCTCTATATTTACAGCATTTGGCACGGCGTATATGCATAAACTCTGTATTATATAATGCTTTGCATAAAGAGCGCGCATGAGCTACGAGAAGGAACACTCTTATATATCGTATATACATGGGTGAGGAACGAAGACTCCAAGACATACACCCACATGGGAACGGGCGCAAGTTGTTTGCTTGGGTGCCCCTAATCTACTCTATCAGGTCCACAAGCAACTCTTTGCGGTCTTAAACATATCCACAGAAGACATTCACTTGGGGTCCTCTCAGCGGATTATTTTGATCGTGTGACCAGCTAAGACCTAATCAGGACTGACGGGTGTGCGGTGGTTCACACCCCAATTCTATAGACAACTCTGGAAACTCTTATCAATATATAAAAATGTATCTATTTGTTCATAATGGGCCGTAGTTATGTGTTTTATTTTAAAGTCAGCGCTGGATTCCCTGATAGAAAAAGGATCGCATGCACCAATCCTTGGGACTTATTTTTTCAGACAAGGACATGAAAAGATAAGGCATTTTTCCTCTAGATATATAAACACGACAATAACAGGATCCACAAAATGACATAACAGGATCAAAAAGTCATAGTCCTGAGTCTGACTAGGTTCCCTAGTCCTGTGGTTCCCCAGTCCTTTTGGTCTTCTGGTCCGCTGGCATTTTTTCAAGAAGCGCGAGGTTTGAGACATTCATAATACACAGACAGGACAAAAGTTGCTGACAAGCCTGTGACCACGTGCCCCACAACCCTTCCTGTCCAGGGTGGAAATTAGTCCGCCGGAGTTCCATTGGGAAAGAGAAGTCATGCCAATGAGATTCACGAGCGAAGTTGCTACACACTTTCTTCCCCCTGAAGTATTTGCGAATGTGGCGTTGCCTCTGCAACGCAGAAAAGCTACCCGGTCGGTTGCCTTGACCCTGGTGTGACTTTCTGGGTGCCCTCATTGATGGGGCAATGGGTTGTGTAGCTCCCCTCCAGCGCCACGAAAACTGCACTACTTTAGCCAATGCACTGCACGCAAACATCCTTTCATTGTCGTGTAGTGGATGATAGGGCCACCTTTGCTGCGTCCAACATTTCCTATCCTGTGGCTCTCTTTTGTTTCTTTATATTTTTGGTTTCCTCTGCGGTGCACTGCCTTATCCTTTTTTCGCCCTGCTCCTGTCGTCCTTTACCCAGTCTCTTTTTCCTTTCATTGCTCACTGGGAACTTGTTGATCCACATTGACTGTTTGTTAATTGATGTTATTTTTTCGATCCTCCACATTCTGTAAACACGTCCATACCTTGCCCATCACCTTCCAAATCCCAAATATCCAATGACAGGATGTGCAAATCGATTTTTGGGAGGGTTCATTCAGGTCTGATGCGTCCGGCTCGCCGGGGACGCGGTGTCCTCTCGGACTCGGGGTGGCGGCCATGAAAAACCCACTTCGTGAGATGTCCGCTTTCGTAGCATGTGTCGTTCCCCGCAGTTGCCACGGACTGAAATCAACATTTGGAGTTGAAACATCTCTAACTACGCATTGCGCAAGTATCCGGGGTGATGTTTTTGAGGGATCCTCCCTGGACCACTACCGCCTCTTCGAGAGCAACTCACTGCGTTACTCACGTTACGTTTTGCATGGATGATGCGACGTTTCCTTGTTTAAAACTTTGTACACGTAGATGTCCAAACCAAGCACGGTGCTCGTTTGTGTGTGTCCAAAGATAATCCAAAATTAGTTCTAGAATCTTGGGTTCTGATCCCTGCTTGTGCCTATTAATTGCACCCATCGAGAGTTTTCGAGCATTCCAGAACTCCACAGAAATCCACTGACATCGTATAATTGTATTACAGTATTAATTGTGACATCGTGTAAACCATTGCACCAGTGTCAAGTCCGCTCCTCAGAGTGCCACCAACCAACAACTCTGTCCCACTAAAGTCCATCGTCAAGTCGTTGTTTTGTTTAGAAACTGCAGTTTCCCAATAGGTCCCAACATAAAACACCTACCTATACTCGTTGTCTCTTTTCTTTCCCAACACATACCTTATACTCAAGTATGTTTGACTCCGAGGTCCGCGGGCTCCTGGAAGCGGATGATCTCTTCAGAGGCGGATGATGACTTGCCGTGACTTGCCGAAGTCGAAACCAAGTTTCAATGCAAATTACTCTTTTTTTCCGTTGCTTGACCTCACCAACGCTTGGGGAAGATTTGAGCAGTCAGTGGTGAGAACTGCTGGTGATGTCAATGCCTGTAAGGTTGCAAATGACATGTCTAAAATACTGTAGAGAATTGTCTTTCGTTATTGGAGTGCGTTCCACATGCCAACCCAACAGCTGAGCCATTCGGTAAACCCTCTCGCGCGATCCCGCGTGTAAGCAACCACTGTGGTTGCCTATAAGTCGGCGTAAGCCCGACGTCATGTGAAGACCTTATTGTCATATCGAGGCGCGTAAGCAAAACCTCCAGTGGCGTCAGGTTGCATATGCCGTGGTGTAAGCAACCCCTCCGCGTAAGCTAAAACTGCAGTCCCGCAAGCGCTGCGGAAGCTTTCGCGGAAGCCATGTGTTGTGACATAGGAATCTATCGAAGGTTTCAGAAACGTTCAGCTGGTTTTTGGAGATTCCCGAAACCCCAAAATGGACCCTTGGAGACCTGTTTTCCTTGATGATCTGAATGATCTGCTCTATTTTAGGTCTACATTAACCTTCAGGAAGGCACCTGTAAAGCAAGACAAGCAAGGGCCATTGCCACAGAAGAACATTTCTTATCTCTTGGCTCAGTAACTGCTTCCTGACATCATGACTCCAGGCTCTGTCAGGAGTCATTGGGATGCTTCATGCGGTACCATCAAGATGCTCATGTGCTGAGTTCATCTTATCTCATTTCCGCTCCCTGCAAGTACTTCAGCACGCTTGTAGAAACCATTGATGTCACCAGACATATATATATATACACCCTAGGCTTCCAACAACCATTAGTTTAATAGGCTTTCCCGAATCAACTAAGGATTTTGCATTACAAGAACCAGGTCAACCATGTGTTTGATGGTCTTGGAAGTCTAGGGTATATATATATATATGTATCAGAGCATGGCAGAGCTGCACTATATGTTCTCCATCGGCGCAGGACGATGCACACCCCGATGCGGCGCAGCTTGGGAAGATGGCTGCAGACGTGGCGGTGGCATGTGCGCTGGACGATGCCTCAGGGCGGATCGAACCCTGAAAGCTCACTGTTTTGCAGAGGAACAAGTTGACTGTATAACCGTATACATGTTCCATTCGGGTCAGGAGGTCACGGGCTGTGCCAGGAGCTGGAGATGCCCCAAGGTTGGTTGTTCCTCCTCTTGCTGACAGAATGGATACTGTAGGGCTAAAGGGCTAATTCCACAAAGTGCGTGTGTTTGCCTTCACAACTCAAAAGTGGTATTCACCAACCAACGAGCTGCTTCCCCCGATCCCAGGGGGCATGACCGGTGCAGACCCCGAAGCGGGCGAGTCCCGTTCTTCAACCGAATAGCGATGGCCTCCAACCTAGAAGCGTCCTTGCTACTAGTAGTAGTGCCCTAGCTACTAGTAGCGTTCTTGCTACTAGTAGCAATGCCCTTGTTACCAATAGCGATGGCCTCCAACCTACCTGGAGAAACCGAGACTTGACTTTGTCATTTGAGTTGATCAACCCTGACCCAGCACTTTGTCCACATCGCTGACCAAGCCTTACACCCCTTGCAACAGCCAAATCCGCATGAGTCCACTGAATGGTCACAGCAGCTGCTACTAGTGAGGCAAGGTCCATGTTCCATGGACAAGCTACGTGCAAACCATTTCTTCTTTGCATCCATGTGGGCAGCAGGCCATTATTTCTAACTCCTCTCAGCAACTCAGATCGCATGCACTCAATTTCAGGCGCTACCCCGCTGAACTAACATGGACCCTGAAAGCTGGTTTGTGCTCTTTCAGGGTGCCAAATTCAGGGTCCATGTTAGTTTTCGGGAGTGTAACGCTCTCTTTGGATTAGAGTTCCCTTCATTCCTGGCTTTGTTCTTTCCTTGACTTAGCAGTAGCAGTTAGCAAATCTTTGGGATATTTGGGTTGACCAAACACCCTGTGCGCAGCTGAAATGCGCTCCGCCATAAGGCTTGGCATCGGTATCCACATGCACGGAAGTTGCGTTCACACCGCACCCATGTCCTCTCATGTGGCCCCATGCAATACAAAAACTGATGGACATTCCTTTTCCTCAGAAAAGCCATTCACACTCCGACAGCCTGTGGTGGTCTTCCAGTGTCTCTTGCTCAGGGGGAAGCTGACCATCGGGAGGCGCGGCCTGCGCTTGGCATGCTGCCAGCAGGTTCATGAGATCCTTAAAACACGGGGCCTTTCCGGAGAAGAGACCAAACATAAGGGCCCCTTGGATAAGGTGTTCTTTCTTTTTTTCTTTCTTTCTTTCTTGCATCTACTCCCATAGGTTGGGGGTAGGGCGCGGTGGATTAATTTCAGGCTGACTCTATTTACTGATGATTTTTTTCCATGTCCAGTTGTGCTTCTGTGATTGGCCCGGCACACCCAGGGGCTGTAAAGTTTGTGAGGGAGAGTTGACCATAGAGACAGGTTTGAGTCTTGTAGTTTCGCACTGATCCACATAGGTTCCAAGTAGTTCATCCTTTCCTCTTGGAGATGGACTGCATAGCTTGCAGATCAGGAAATGGGTGAAAAGCCAACTGCCTGGCGCTTGGGAGTTTACTTGATCAACGAATCCCTTTGGCTTAGAGATCACCCACCAGTTTGGCGACTTTGAAAGCGCAAGGGCTTTGCAGAGGTGATTCTTTGATGGGGGAGAGGACAGGAGAGGAGCACAACCTCTTTCTTTTGAGGGCATCGTTCTGCCAAAGCCCCTTATATATATAAACATATTATTGGAACATCTTCAACATGTGGTGGGTGAAGAGAATGAATGTCCATATGCTGAATTGACTGCTAGCAAAACAAAAAGCCTCTTGTTCCACAAAAAAAATGCAAGAAGAGTTGAAGGCCACCTGATCTTCGCTGGGATCTACGGAGATGGTCGGCCGAAAGCAAACAACTTTGTCTGAAAGCTGTTACCCTTCAGTGGTCCATGATACACTGGCCACGTTGAGATTTCCACTGTGTCCATTCCGCTTCACACTGACAGACCAGCGTCCAGAGTGTGGATCGCCTTCCTTCCAGTCAGTTGCACCAAATCAAATCCATTTCGGCTCGTTAATCAAACTGCAAAAAAAGCAAGTGCATGATTTGGGCCTCTGAGAACATCATGCGGACCGGCAGACGTCTTGCATCCCACAGCAATCATGCCATAAGCTCAGTTGTTGAGGTCTGGCGCCACAGCAAAAGCTTTCCCAGAGGACTGGTGGTTCTGTGCGGTGGGCGGACGTGAATTCACACAGAGAGGGAGTTCTCCGGAACACCTCGCCTGGGCAGTGGCGGTGTAGTCAGTTGATGTATACGTGCTTGTGGATCTACTGTATATACTAAATGTGAGCGGGCACAAGACCCGGGCACAACCGCTGACGTCGCATGACCTGTTTGACGGGAGCTGACGTTTCTAAGAGGAACGTTGGTTTGACCCGACTTAATTACTGTTTGATACGATGCTCGCAATCGTTTTGTTGGGGATACGGCATATTGGTTCTTTGCATCCTAATTCAATGTCCTTGCAGTCTTTGATGTTGACGCAGAACACCAGTCACCAGTCGTTTCTTGCTCAATTCTAGCGAAACGTACGGCTTTCACATGCTTTCGCCTCTGGAACTTGGGTTTGCCCTTCTTTTTGTCCAGGCGTTTCGGGTGAAAGCCAACTAGAGTCCGTGCATTGGGCCGGGATACTGAACCGGCGAAGCAGCTTTGGGATGCAGTGTTTGACGCAGCGACGAATGGGCAGAACCTGGTTGCCACTTGCCTTTTGGTGGGCCATGGTTGAACATACGTAGCTATGATGCAGTGCTTCGGATGTTCCATTGTTTGGTTGACATGGAAAGTGGCATGGGCCGATGGGGAGGGTGCCAAGTGCGTGTTACCACGTGCCATGTCAATCCTGGGAAGACATTTGACCCTTTGGGCCCTTTGGCTGCTTCATTTCAGAAGATCTGGGATAAGGCACTTGTTCCTAGTAGCGTGGCACTTGTTTCTACTAGCTTCTTGTTACTACTAGTAAGGCACTTGTTCCTAGTAGCGATGCACTTGTTCCAGTAGTTCCAAGCTGATACTGGATTCCGTGCGACGAAAACGCCACATGTTGTGTGGAAGGAACGTCACTGCAGCCTACATCTACATAACTTGGTGATCAGCACAGTCACATACAATCAGAGGGTTGATTTGAGACAGTCAGCAACGTGAAAACTCAACAAAGGAGGCTTCATCGGCTTCATCTCAGATGCACGAGCTGTGCCAGCCAGACAGGATTGTTTTTTTGATCTACCCGCCCAGCCCAAGTTGCGAAAATTCCCAAAGCAACAAAAGACTATGTTGTGTGTTTTTGTTCAGTGTGTTTGAGTCCAACTCAAAACCCATTGGTGGACCATGAGCAGAAAAAGGTTTCAATATTCAAATCATCTCGTGTATTCTCATGTATACAATTGGATGGAAGGATACTGTAGGAAGGATAGGACGCATTCGCTGATCAGCCTTGGAAATGTTTTTTCTGCTTTTCAGGTCATTCCAGAGCCAGTGGGTCCTCCTCAGTTCGACGTCGGTGACCGGTGGAGGACGTCGGTGACGTGAACCGCAGGTGGTTCCACCAGTGGAATCGAAGTGAAAGCCACAGCCTTTCCGCGTGGAACAGCCCTGGGAGCCCTTGGAGCAGCGCAACGAAAAACCAACCAATCAACTAGCCAGGACTTTGGACCTTAATGCGCCTTATTTATTTGTTATTTATTATATATCCATGCCAGGTACCCTGCGGCCCCGGTCCCTTGTGATTTTTGGTTTTCATGCATTTTCATTGGTTTTCTGGTCTGGAAACTTGGGAGTTGCTGAATTGATGGGCAATTGCTCACCTACGCTGACTCATGTGAGTATCCCATACAGCTTTCAGACAATTGCGGCTTTTGAGAAGGTAGAGCCTGTTTGTGCCTCTTTGTTGAAACTCACTTGTGGCTTGAGTCCTCTACATCACACTGGAGATCACTCTCGAGAGTACTGTAAGTGTGATTCCCTTTTGTTCCCACCTGTCAGGTGAGCGTTGTTGGATTTTATGTCAGCTGCCGTGCTGTTCTCCTCCTCGTCCTCCTCTCCGCCTCCTGCTCCGCCTCCTCCTCCAGACCACAGCCGCAAGTGCAGGATGGCAGTGTTCCCCGCCGGACCTCAACTGCAAGGGTCACGTGGCAGTGTTCCCGGGACGTCAACCGCGAGCTTCGGCGGGCAGTGTTCCCCGCCGGACCTCAACCGCGAGTCAGAAGATATACCAGAATGAATGTCAGAAATAATGTCAGAAGATATGCCAGAAAGAAGGCAAAGATAATGTTTCAATGCATGCCGGAAAATTTCAGATTGAAATGTCATGGTGGGGACCACTCGAAGTAAAGTAATTTGTTTTTCTGTGGACACTTCAGCCAGCACAACCTCGCCATGATTGGAATATCCTGATATATCTTATATATTCTTATAACGCATATCACATACATAGATATCTATAGCAATATAGCTTTCGAGTCGACCCTTTGGTTCCAAAGCGTCTCGCGGCTGAGACGCCGGAACAGCCCATGGAAGACAGTGAGCTGCAGCTGGTGCGGAGGCCCAGCGAGACTTTGTGGGCGCCGACGATCGCCCTGCCTTGAAAATAAGTTCCGTTTTGGCTTAATGATGTGGACAAGCCAACTCACATCCGGATGGATGAGTTTCGGACCAAGCAGTGAGGTCTTGTGGAAAAAGAGGTAAGATGTTAATGCGTTTAAGGGATACTAATAGGAACCAAACAAGGTGGTAATACTTTGGAATTGAAGGCAAGCAAACATGTTTTTAACCAGTTTAGCATTGCGGTTCCTAGCTGCTAGAGGGGGTTGTTTGAAGAATGAAGCTTAAGTGACATGTCAGGAATGGGAGAAACATTGGGAAAAGTTAGATTGAGTTGCAGAGCAAGATTGGCTGGCACATTCTGGCACAATTATTTCATTTCGAGTGATTCATGTTTTCGAATGCACTGGTGCAGTTGAACCTTGATTCATCCAGAGCAGCAACTGAAACGCTATTTAAAGTTATTTCCATGGCGTGTGCCGGCCAACCAACGCTTAAGGGTTTGTGCCTGGAGACCTTTGCCCAATCTGATTCGCATGTGCTGCTTCGCTTGGAACTGAGGCACTTCAAAAGCGTTTGCGACAGGCAAGTATCGTGTTCATCCCATTAATCTCAATGTTGAACATGTAACATGTATATTGTTGGAACTAGGATGAAAAAGGGCATTCTGCGGAGCAGAACTGTCCGCCCCTTGTTTTTCTGTGTAAGAGGCAAGAGGAGGATCATTGTGGTGAGTTGAGGCTGATACATGCGATCGGCATTTGTTATCGCCGCCTCTTTTTGTGTGGCCAGACGGCCAGATGGTTTAAAAGCATGGGCGACTTGTCATCAAACAGAGAAATAGTATTCACCTTGAACGGACTGAGGAGCAATCCCACCCCCATCAGGAATCTTGCAATTCACCACATTCTTTTGAAGAGCACCTCAAACAAATACTACACTTGGGATTGGTGCCATATCACGTGTTTGGAGGGGAATGGGGTAGACATTGGACAGCCCGGAGTCAAAGCTACAAAAGCAGCTGCTTGTGTGCCGCTTTTGAGTTCTTCATGTTTGATTTTGTTCCAAAGAGGAGCTGGCCGTGCATCGTCAGGTAGAAAGCAGCCACTGCGAGTTCACCAAAGAAGGTGCGCACCGACGTGCTTCAAAGATGAGGAGAGGTGTAGTTTAGTTTAGTAAAGTATCTCTGTTTTTGTCTACATTGAGCGGACATCTCACTGGACTTAAGGTGGTGGGTAGGGCAATGCACTTAGGCATGTCTGAGTCCAAATGCCAGATTAAGCTGGGTGTTTCTATACCACCAACACCATAGCAGGTCAGTAGTTTTCAATCCTTGGACGTTTAACATCAAAAGTTCGGAGAAGGCGTCTTCAAATTGCTACTTGTCGCCTCCTCTGAGAGGGGTCGGTGAGCTGGTATGCGGTTCGCAGGTTCAAGGAATATGTGTTGTGTAATTGTCATGAAGCCCCCCAGTCAGTGGAGAGCATGGTAAAGTAATTAGAGATGAGGAGTTACAAGTTAGAATGCTCCAGTTGGAATGGTCCAGTTAGAATCGTCAGGGGGTGAGTGGCTTGTCAACCATGTTTGAGAGTGGTGGCATTGAGGCAATTGGAAGCGAAAGGGGGGGGCGGTGGTGATCGATGTATAGCAGAGACTGTGTTCATGGTGATGTACGCGGAAGACAATGGAGAGATCTTGACGGCATTGGCCGGCGTGTCAGCAGGAGGTCATGTTCACTGCTGGAGGAAACCTCAAAGCAGGGTTCACGCAGGCGGGGTCCATGATGGTTTCCGCATCTTCGGGGCCATGCCTGAATCCAACGGGTGAGGGGAGTCGAACAGTTGAACCCTGGGGAGAGTCGAACCTCAGGCCAAATCCTGGGCAACGCTTTTCCAAGCGTTGCAGGCATGGCAATCGAAGGTTCAGACATTTGTCAAGTTTGGGGCAGATTTTGGGCGGACGATGCATCGTCCACCTCACCGGAGCCCCTCTCAGGAACACGCCAGCCCCGCTCCTCTGACGCTCACGTTCATCGTCCTAGACCGGGGTCGGCGGATTATGTAATATCTATGTAGAGTATGTTGTGTGCCGATCGCAATGCGCGGCTTTTTTGGTCATTTTAACGTACATTCATGCTAGTTCAACCCGCGGCAAATTGAGGTTCATGTTATTGGGAAATGCTTTCTGGACGGGTCACCAGAGACACTGCTGGGCTTGCAGCCAAGTCTCTCATCATGGGGATCTGGCAGCTAGCGGTGACTGGTGCCATCACCAGCAACAGGTACCATAACCAGCTTTGACGAACAAGCCCCAAGGTGGATGTGTTGCAACGTCCTGAAGCCAAAGGCTAATAAGGCCATTTTGCAACATGTACCTCACGAAGGTCCAAACCTTTGCCCAAACCGTCTCCGGGCTCAGGCCACACAAGCCATGCGGACGTCTCCTGGGGTCAACACATGGAGGTGGGCCTATTGCGGTGTGGCATGAAAGCCGGACTCCAAAATCTCTCATTTGCATTCATTTGCTAGTTTTCTTAAATTGCAGTATTGTAGTGTATAGACACAAATAGGCCATGACCTACCATGACTCATATCAAAATGTCAAACTGTACCAAACTGTCAACATTTGCACGAAAATCATCAGCATGTGGATGTTAACCAAAAACACACACCTGAGAGCATGGCATGCATGGCCCCAATCGAACAAAAACATATTGAACACTCCAATGGCGATGTTCCGTGAGAAACCTTACTGTTGATTAGATTGAAAAATATTGCACCACCTGGCCTGGAACCGCCAATAATCTGAAAAAAAGGTGTGTTCCTAGTCTCTGGTGCTGGAGTGGTGGAGGATTTCCTCCATGAATGATTCCATAGGATTCCTATCCATCCAATCCTTCACATATGGATCGCACGTCGGGAGGAGGACCGTGCTGTGGGCGTGTTCACCAGCCAGGGCCGGGGTCCAAAGGGCGTTGGCGGAGAGATTGGGTTTCGGAAGAGGAACACTAGACTGAGTCTGGTGAGCGCTCAAAATGTTCTTTCCCAATCTGCTTGGCTGGGTGAAAATGTACCTCCTTCCAGGTGTTAGAGAGTTTTTGGACGAGGGTTCACAGTCTATTTCATGTTTCTTCGATTAACATCGCTGCAGCTGCAGCGCTCCAAACGGCGATGTTTCACTCATCACAAAGCACAGGGAAGTTGAACATACAAATATGGTCGCGCTTCGGGCAATGCAATATGATGTTTTACTGAGGGTAGTGGGTAAAGATCCGAAAAGGAATGTCGAACCAAGTGAAGATAAGTGAATGAACTTGTTTTACGATCTACAGCACATACAATCCTATTACGCATGGCTGGCCCGGCCTGCGGCTGTGGCCCAAATGCATTCTGCTGCTGGAGCACCTTTTTCGCTACAGGTCACCTACAAAAAGTGGGATTCCTGGGATCCATCGGGGTGTACTCGTACACTATCTTACACTATCATCCCCTTGTACGGATAGTTGTACACTGAGGCATATCGATGAGGCATATATATATATATACATATATGATTATATACGTATGTATAGTGGATAGATCGATGTACCTTAGATGGATATCATATTGATGATTGTGTTTTTGTTTGCTGAGGCCGCCGTGGTCGCAAGAGCGCGGATGTTCCCCGAGACGGCCTGTAGGAAGGGCTTCTCCGACGGCGGAAGAACATCACAGCAGTTCTGGGAGGAAAGGAACAAAGACACATATGGATTTTCATGATATCTATTTATGTACTGCTGTGACCTTGCATAATTATTGCATGCTGTACCGAAGACGATACTGGCAGCAATATGAACAATTGATTGTGTGAGGTAATCAGTGTCAGAGATAGTTGGAGAAGACAAAGGTCATGGACTGCTCCAGGCCAACTCAACACAACATGATTGTTATTAAATATGAATAATCCCAGAGTTCCTTTGTTCCGTTTGTGTGTGTGTGTCAGGTTTCAGTTCTTTTCTCATGTTTTTTTTCTTTTTTGGGGCTCCCCACCCCGTCACCCAAAGTTGCAGGAGGGCGTCGTTTCCTGAAGTTTCAGAGTGCCAATTCGCGTGCTTTGCGGTTTCAATTCGTAGAATGTGAGACAGGTGCGCTTAAGCATCATGTGGACTCGTGTGGTTCATTTTTATCAACACACGACAAAAACGTTCTCTATACAGTTCGGAAGACTGATCCAATTCTGTCTCAATTCTATTGATCCAAGTGAGGGCTTCGGGTTGCTTTAGTCAACTGCTTCAAGTCAATGAAGAGGGCTCCAAGGTATGCACACACATTCAACAAGAAGTGAGATTCGGATTTGGGAGGTAGATAGGAATAGCATTCCCGCGATGAATGCATTCAATTATCGGCACTCCTTTGTTTCTTTGGAAAACCCTGACATTAATTTTTGGCCACCTTGTTTTTCTTTGATGCTGTTTGGATTGCTGGTTCTATTACTAGCATCTTTCGGAGAACGATCTCCGGGTTGAAGAAGTCCGTAAATGAAGCAGTGACTTTCGCTCCTTTCGCATTGTCCCCCTGCCAGCCAGCCAAGCTGGCTTAGGCGTTCCATGCGGCGCAGCGTTTGGAGTTTTTCTTACGTAGAGCCAGAGGTCACCGGTTTGATCTCCGAGCTCGTTTGCTGTCAAAGAGTAAATAAGAAGTGTACCAAAACACCAACAAATTGCAGCTTTGGAATTCTTTGGAAGGTGTTGTTTTGGGTTGTTGTTTGCATTTGTTTGCCATTTCAGTGGCCAAGAATTCCTTGAAAAGGGTTCGGGCTGATTCCAGTGATCCCATTACTGCTCTCTTACGGGAGTGAAACAATTTTTTGCCCAGCAGGCGGCCGAACAAGATCATATGGGGGGAGGTGATCGGTACGTGAGATGCTACGTTTGCATATGTCTGCTATGTTGCTATGTGGTGTGGAGAGGTGCATGGCATTGGAGGCAAAACCGAGGTCGTCAGAAACGCCACCTTCTAAGATTCTGAGATGCACCCTGTCGATCCACTTGGTCGAGACGGTGCACAGTCGATATGGTGCGTCTACTTTGGAGAAGCTACGGTTACCACCCACCGTAGAGAGTATACTCTATATATATACCTCTCCTTCACAAAGTCGGGCCACGTTTTTCGGGTGATCGGCCGAGCCGGAAAGACGTCATGATGGCCCATGGGCCCCATGGTCGTTCCAATGTCTTTTCATGTCTTTTCCAAGACTGTTGCGGTGATTTCTGGTGTAACAATCCCAAGAAAGAACATGAAAGAACTTCAATAAAGATTGTATCGTGCAATCGTGCAAGGTCGGTTGTGGTTGTAGTTGTGGTTGTTGTGGTTGATGTTGGTAGAAACAAAAACAGCCGCCAAACATAGTTGTCACATGTTGTAACTTTGGAACTTCAAGGGGGCACGGTTAGGGATACGGTTGAAGGTTTGAGCGAATGTTGGTTTCGTAAGTAGGTGGACTTGTTGGACTCGTTTCACTGAAGTCTGGGCTGGTTCATTTTAGTGTTTTTGAGGTGTTGTTCTGGAAGGGGGGACCAAGAAACAACAACGGGGCTGCAGTCTTTGTTTCTAGAAGGGGGTAGGTTACACCACTACTACTACTGCTGCTGCTGCTACTACTACTACTTCTACTACTACCACTACTAGCACTAGTACAAGCACTACCACTACTGGTGAAGGTCCTTGTTGGCTGGTTGTTTTCGGGGGGGTCAACAAACAACGACGGGGCTGCAGTTTTTGTTTCCACTCCCTTGTAGAGACAAAGGAAACATATATGTTGTAACATGGCTGCAGTTTTTGTTCGTACCTTGCTGTTGTTGTTGTTGTTGCTGTTGCTGTTGGTGTTGTTGTTGTCCTTGTCCTTGTCGTTGTCGTTGTCGTTGTCGTTGTGGTTGTGGTTGTGGTTGTGGTTGTGGTTGTGTGTGTGGTTGTGGTTGTGGTTGTGGTTGTGGTTGTGGTTGTGGTTGTTGTGGTTGTTGTGTGGTTGTTGTGTGGTTGTTGTGTGGTTGTTGTGT
>CAXAMN010000001.1:806485-822115 GCA_963970005.1 Durusdinium trenchii | reverse complement strand
TTGTTGTTGTTGTTGTTGTTGTTGTTGTTGTTGTTGTTGTTGTTGTTTGTGTATGTTTTGTTGGTAGTACTGATTTAGGACAACCACCAGATATCACCACATCAATTTGGATTTGTCAATCGAAAGGCTGCAAGTCCCCGATTGGTCCACTTCAATGGGTGGGGCTCTCCACGAGCCATACGTTAGCCTAGGAACCTTGTGTGGATTCTCATGGCCCACAACACATTAAATATATTGACCATGAACAAACCCTTACTCACTTGTTTCATCCGGTCTTTAATGCGATTTGGGTCAGCACATTAAGCATAGATATGCTACTGCTAACCATTCACCCTCTGTTTTTGGTCTTCAGCCTCTTTGGGCGAAGACGGGATGGTCTCGAGCCGCCTGCAACGGAGCTCTCGTGTTGCGTTTCACCACTCTTGCCGCATCTCTTGGACATGCAAGACATAGAAGGAACCTGGCTGGTTGGCGGTTAACTTAATAGGAAGCAGGGTGGGGAATAGAGGAACCACACAGATCTGCAATGATCTGCATGTGGAGACTTTGGTTTCCAGAGATGGAGTTCTCCTGAGATGGAATTTACATTGACCAAGGATGTTTTGAGGATCGCAGGGCCAGGAGTGTCCTTTGAGACCGATTCTGTGCATGCATTTCAACCATCCTGAGGCATCAGAGACAGGCCACAAATGGGTTTGATGGTTCAAGATTCTGTGCACGCATGTCAAAGGCTTGCAGGAGCTCACCAAAGGTTTTGGATTGCAGGAGATTCAAAACTACCAAAAAGATCAACACGTTTCAAAAAGTTCAGATGCAGATCGATGGCTGTTTTATACTTGACAAGCATTTTAGTATCGTTTGCCTTGTTGACTTTTGTTCTACGGCCATTTCCTCTCTGCCGAGACCTTGCTGAAGGCGAGCTAGAGCTTTGCCCCTTGTGAAACGAAGAGCGATCATAGGTGATTTTGAGGCCAAGCATGCGAAGCAGATATGTTCAGATCCTCAACCTGTGTTCAGAAGCAGAGCAGTGATATAAGGACCATGTTCCCTTTTTTGGCTGAGTCATAGTTGGAATATTTCAAGACTAAGACTGCCCCCGGTCAATCGGTGTGGCTGCTCCTCGAGCGGAGCTCCAAGGGTTGGATTGAGTAACGGTTGACGTCAGTGTCGATATGTTCGATGGAGAGTTAACTCATGGCTGTCTATCTTCTGTGATGAAACTACAATGTGTTATGCTTATAGAAGAGAGGCGGTCCCTGTGTCCCAGATCTGTTCCACTTGATTTTGACCGTTGTCCAATTCTCTAGGACTGAACTTGCTATCGAGTTCTTTCAAGGCCGATGCTGCCTGTGAAATTTCGATAGATCGCTCTTGTTAGCTCGTTGCTGCTGGCTGGACAGTACCGGCTGCTTTTCTTTTATACTATTGAACTTCTTGGAAGTGTTGGGCAATGTCAGGCTGATTTGAGGGCTGCAGTCAAGCTAGGAGCTTCAGACCCAGGTTGGTGCCAAACTCAACATGTCCAGTTGAGTGGCCTTCTATCCGACCAGGAGCAGGGTCGGAAGGTCCAGGTATACAGTTAAACCACCTGGTCCAAGTGCAGGTTTATTTATATGTGATGTTATGTGTTTTGATATCCTTTTTCGGAGTTGATTCTTTGGCCAGTGATACTGTCCAATCCTCGAGCCCAGAAAAAGAAATCCACTAGTCACTAGGCCATACTAGGGTTGTTGCACCATTCGACAAAACCAGTATAGACAATGATAGAGTCTTTTATATATAGAGACATGTAACATGTATATAATTGTATACATATATACTGTACTGTATATGTACTGTATATATTATGCATGCATAGAGTTCATATGTTGTGTTTCTGACCCCCTTTGGACTGGAGCTACAAATGTTCAGTCCAGCATTCTCAATGTGGGATTGCACTATATATATATATATTTTGTCCAAGAGAGCCTTTGGTGACAAAGGCCTTTTTCTTTAAGTTGAATTTCCCAAGACACTTTGTGCCCGCCATTGCGAGGCTGCCACCATGGTTCGACCAACAAATCCGATTGCAGCATTGCAGCTTTGCAAGTGTGTCAACACTGGAAGAACTCGTGGGGCAACACCGAAAGTGTGCCAGCTTCTTGTCCCAGCCATGTGGCGTATGTAGCCCTTGCCCGCTGGGTTTTCAACGACGGAATCCATCGGCCAGTCATCAACGACAGAATCCTCGGCGGAGGACCAAAGAGCCGCCATATCGGTGTCACGGATGAAGGGGGCGGTTGGGAGTTGCTCGAAAGAAGTCATCAATGAGATTGCTTAGCCTCGCTTCCTTCTAGTTTTTCTTCCAAATTGGAGAACCTCAGCTGCAGGGAAGGAAACATTAAAAGGGGATATGCCCCCTGAAGAAAACATATGGAGCACTTGTTGGGCTGCTTTGGGTGTGTTTGAAATTAGGTGATCCCAGAATACCACTAGCAAGCACACTTCCTCCAAGAAATCTGGCCGCTCTCAATTGCCAAGTCACTGTTGACTGAACAAGTTCAAGTGGTGAGAAGTTGACAGTTATTATGATCATGCCAAACACAAGAGGTGATCAGTGCCCCAAGCTCAAGAGGTGATCAGCAAATTACTGCAAGACGGTCTATGGCCGCACCACTCAATGCTTTGGTATAGCAAGACCGTCTGTGGCGCTGCTCATTTGGCTACAGCTTCCCCTGCAGCTTCTTCCCCCGTTTCGAAGGCACCCGAGGGACCCATAGGGGGCTGTGGGTCCGAGTGGTGAAGGGATAGACAGGGTGTTCGCTTCTTTGTCGTGATGGTCATGGGTGTTCGCTTCTTGCGTAAGCATGTTCTGAGCATTGCATTGTTTTTTTGGCATGGTCCTTTTAGCTTTGCTGGTGTGGATTCAAGATTCACTTGATATGCTTGCCGGTGACAGCTTGGGGAGCTTGTGAGAGGGAGAGTAATGGACATATTATAAGTATATGTATTTGTGTCATTTTGGTAACAAGGACGATACGAACGGGGCGCTCCTGGCATCGCTACTAGGAACAAGGGCATCGCTACGAACGGAGCATATATATTTACCCTTCAGCTGGCTCAGGTGCCAGCCGAAGGAACCAGGTTGCTAAGTGAAGTGGCTGTGGCTGTGTTGGCCACCATGCCCAGCTTGGCGTCCACAGGAAGAGTCTTGACAGTGTTTGTCAACAGCATACGAACCCTGCATCCGGTGGATTTGAGAAAAACAGAGCGAAAACCAGCATGCCTCCGCCATGAAGCAGCTGGTGTAAGTGAGAAGAAAAGGATTGTGCAGGGTCACTCCAGGATTCTGCTCTTGCACCAGTCTGGATTCATCTAGATTCTTGCACCAGTCTTGATTCATCTAGATTCTGCAGATCTTTTTGCACCAGGTCATTCATTGCACCAACCCTTTGTTGAGAAGCGTATAGCCAGGGGTCAATCACGGATGTTTCATCGTTTGCAAAAAAGGAGCTCATTCTCATTGCTCGACCTGAAAAGGCGTTCCGCCGCCTAGCATCCGTGATGTTCCTTCAGCTTCTAGACATACCGAATGCACGTCCTGGACGAAGGGTGAGATCTATGGAGGAGAGACACCGAGGAATGTCTACGGACATTACTTTCAGCAACAAGTCATTTATCAGGGATGTCTCGGAAGTACTCGTAGTCAAGTTCTTCTAGTTGCTGCCTATGTACTTTCGTACTGCTGTGTGCATCCGCCTTGCGGATTCTTCTCTGATTTAGTCAAGACATGTCGATCATGTCGAGACCTACGCTCAGAGTGGCGAGGTTGGCCTCGTGCGACACCATGCTTCCAGACGTAAAAGCGTTTACTTTCTGCGAACTAGACACACGTTTTGATCTTTGGAGCTTTTTTGCTAGTAGTTTGACAATGTGCATAATTGGAAGTTGGATTTATGCATTCCAGCCCTTGTAAAGGACTGACCAGAATCCTTAAATGTAAGTTCAAGGAATCCCTATCAGCCATCCATACAATAGTGTTCTTGAGATTCCACCTGGAAATGCAAACTGGCCTGTGGTACTCAATATTGAGGCGGCAGATATGTTGACTTGGGGCGAACCGAAGCTCCATTAAGCAAAGCGGAGAAACGGTCCGTGTTACTCAATGGTCCACAACGGTCCACTCTATATTTTGTTCAGAGGTACAAAAGCAAGTCCTTCCAGAAGCCCTTCCATGGTGTTGCACGCCAGGTGCGATGGATTGTGCCTGCCTCAAGGGCTTGCGCAAGCTGGCGGATTCAGTGCGGATGCCCTGCCAACGGTGCTTCTAGTGAAGTTAGAAGAACTAGTCACATACCTTGTAGGTTCGATTTCAGTTCGAGCTGCCGGCCTTTGGAAGAAGTGTAGACATCTAGTTGGAGATTCGGTAACATGCGAACGCAAATTACAGTGGACGGATTCTTTTTTGAACATTGGCATTCCAATGTTGGAGCATACCTTGAGCGGTCGGCCCACACCCCAGGACCATGAGGTATTTGAATGGATTGGGGATGATTGGGGGCAACATGGGGGCAACTGAGAGCTTGTTTCTGGCGAAAACCTCTGAATACGAGGCCGGATGCCCAGTGGATCCCAGTAAACCACTATAGGTCACCAGCGGCTCCTTTCCAGACTTAGAGATGCTTCCCTACTAGGATGCCTGAGCGAGTGTTCCTTCTTGCCCCTTGGAAAATAGATTGTTCGAAGGTACTGTCCCACCCTCGCAATATCTCGCAATGCAGGTTGGATGTGGCAACGCATTAGTACCACCGCCGCCGCCGCCGCCCTTGCCCTTTGAAGGACACTGTGGAATGCCCGTCACCACGGGATATTGTGAGATGTACATTCATGATTCCTGAGATAAACAGCAAGTAGCAAATACACGACACTATCGATATGTGAAGCCTTTACGGAGACTTGCCGTGCCTGTTTGCCGCGATCGAAAATGCTTCGCACGTTGCATTGCGCCGCAAGCAACAAGGCAAGACTCTTGGAATCTGCCTTGGTTTGGAGACGCTTTTGGCAAAAAGTTTAATGTATTCCCCACAGGACAGGGTCGTGTTTGTGCTGGGCAGAACATCCATAAATTATGTAAGTAAATTAATATCAATCAAATAATCAGTTCTTTTGTATCCCATTGCAAAGTCGGGCTAGCGATTCTGGAACAACTGTCCGTTTTGTCACCAATGTCTCATCTCGAATGTCCAGCTGTCCATTGTATCAACAGATGGGTCATGTTAAACCGACGAGTGAAAGCTGATGGCAGGCCAAAGGGGCCGAAAAGGGTGTTATCTGGATACGCGTGTGAGCATGTGCTACTTCGACCCGACACTTTTTGGACACTGAAGAGTGGCTGGTCGCTACCAATGTGCTTCACTGTCCAGGACACACCTCTTCGAGCTCCAAGCCACCGCCATTGGTCCCGCCCAACCAGTGGGAGTCACCCAGTTGGTCTTAGTGATTTGAGCACCAACAATCCAGGTGTGGAGTATGGAGTACGTCTTGTGTTTTCTCTCATCACCCACATGAGCCCGCATGGAATTGGAATAGGGCATGTAAACGAAACTGACTCATCTTCTCGCTTTGGTAGTCAGGGGGTTGTACGCATGTGGAATCTTTACCTATTTACCTCCGGTTTCCTCAATGTACAACCCACATGTAGCAACTATGCCATCCTGTGGCATACTGGTTACTGCATTGTTGCATAATTACTCTGTTTTTTGTTGCCCCCGGGAAAACTTACAGCCAACTTTGATCAGAGCCAAAGCGAAACCATGCTTGCACACAAATGAGTGGTGGTTTAGTTTACATTTTGCTTTGTTGCCAAATCACGCCAGCGCCAGTGTTGGTGTGTCAGTGCTGGGGTCCAAACAACAACTAGCACCACTGGTGGCTGTATTTTGGCCAAACTGAAGGGTTGATCGGTTCACAAGTGAGGTTGCTTTAAACTCCTTTGGTTATCGGGTCTGGCTCCATCTGCCAAAAAGTGACAAAACACATCCCACCACCACGATTGATCGAGTAAGCAAACGTACAGACGACCACTTAGACCACCGCGGACACGGGCTCCTTCAAGGCCTTTGGTAGTCCTCATGGCCTCCCAAGAAATTCCTACTATTCAAAGACACGAGGGTTATATACGAGTTCGTATTCGTCTTCAAATTCGTACGGTCAACCTCATGGTTTTTTAGAAGGAAGGGTTAGACAAATTTGCGTCGAACTTTGTGCTCTTCTTCCATGAGAGCAGGTGCTGCACGGCGATCGGACCTGGAGCCCCATCGGGCTTGTGTTCAGGGTGCCCAGAGAGATCGCGGGCGTTCGCGGGCGAATAAAGCTGGAGAAAGAATCTGCCCCCACGGATTACCAGGAAGTGTTCCTCCATGTTCGTTCAGGGTAAACCCATGGATTAATTACTACTAGTCAATATCTCACGAGAGATGAGGTTCACTACCGCTTACCGTCATGTTTGTTACTTTGGATCAAGTCAGTTTGACCCACGGCCGCTACCAAGGCAACCTGTATGCTAGACATGTTTGCATGTTCTTTGCAGCAGATTTCATTGTGCAGAACTCCAGTCTTTTTGAGGTTGAACAGTTGAGCATTGAGGTTCGGCGTGAACATCCACTTGCTTGGGTACTTGCAAGGCAGTTGCAACCGTTTGCTTGAAAGACCATGTTCTTTTCTTAAACACCTCCACACAACTGACCAACTCTAATAAGTTCAATGATTTTCCACCCTCCATGTTCTTCATCCAGTTCGGTGTTTGCACCGCTGTGCCTCAGGTCGAATCGGTTTGCAGGGTGACCTGCTGGTTCTCGGCGACTTGGTCCAGACGGCAGGACGTTCATATGGGACCTGTCCTAACGGCCGGTGGGCGATCAGATCCTGTGAGTGATGAGTTTTTCTATGTAAAAAGTGGATCACCGGGTTAGCTATAGTCATTATATGTCATTATCATTATTGAGTATATGAGTATGAATGTTTGATAGTTCTTTGATTCTTTAAACTCGAAGCAGATAACCCCACATCAGGCGAACAACACTAGCCTCTTTGGATGACAGAAGGCCAAGAAGCTTGCATAGCCCTCGACTTTTGAATGCATTGACTGTGAACTAGTTTTGACATATATAAGGTGAGCCGACCCAGAGTTTTCCAGACTGCTGACTTTGGTTGAGTGAACTGGGAAACTGGGGAAGCTGGGGCGGCTTTTCTGGGACCAACGCAATGACCCAAAAGCCACGTGATTCTCCGTCACTAACGTCCATGGGATGTGAAGCAGGCGTTTCTCCATGCGTTTCTCAGGCAGTAAGGACACAGGCCGTGTGCTTTGTGCGCGACTCTTGGCCGGAGTGGACGCCTCAGATTCGTCCGGAGAACAAGGCCCGAGAGTCCAAGATATTGGCATATTTTTGACAAATACTCGTACAATATACAATTATACAATCGTACAATTTGGGTTCGTCATGTCGATATTGATCCAGGCGTGTCTCTTGAACAAGTCGATGCAGACTTTTTATAGAGATGATAAGCATGGCTTGAACTGGATACAACATGAAGATCACGGCGCTTCCGAAGATAGGATACTAGTTCCGTTGCGTGCTTACTGTTACGCTGATTGACGCTGTACTTTGTAACAAAGTGGCGACCGTGGAGCACGCTCTGTTTGGGTTACATGGTGTTCAGCAGAGTTCGTTATGGGCTGGTCTGACCTTCTTTCTCAGTGACCTCTTTCTGCCAAGGCAACCATCACTGTTCATGGCCACGACATTTGCATAAGTGGCAAATCCATTGCACCCTTGCGGTTGCAGGCGCATTGTTTCATCGGCTTCGGGCTTCGAAGTGCCGACAAAGTACGTCGAACTGCGCATTTGGCGACGATGTCATCGGTCGCACAAAAAGTGATGTCACTGCTCTGATGCCCCAACAAAAAGTCCTTGGAGAGCAAAGTCCGACATGTAAAGAGCCAGAGAGCGACTTGTCCCGAAGACTGCCAGGTTTGGTGCAGTGCCGAGGCCTGTGACATCGAGGAAGTGTCTTTTGAACGAAGCCAGTGCGTAATATAAGTCTTAACATGTCTTAAACCATGAATGGCGAGCAAGACCGCTTTGTGATGTTGTAAAGGTGGATTGAGTACTGATACTGATACCCGTTTTTCTTATTGAAGTAGGATTGACTGTGGAGCAGACTGGTGGAGCTACCGGCAAAGCATATCCATCCAAAACAGCTTTGCTGGACACGTGTGGGTTACAACGGTTTACAGATCGAATGAGCAAGCATGATTCGCAGTTGGATACCTTACAAGGGAAGATATGCAAAGACACAGTCACAGTTGTTGAAAACATCAATCCCTGCTATCTCCTGCTTCGGCAAGATCAAGTGAGGGAAGAACGGCCTTATCAAGTGGGGCACTTGGGTATCTGAAAACGGAATTGTAATAGCCCCACCTAGAACCAATGGCAAGGGAAGGGTTTGATAGATTACACTGGTATCCAACCTTTTCATGAGCCTCAACTTGTTGATCCACTTTCTCATCGTGCTGGATATTCAATCCCAAACTCCCCAGCAACCCTCCAAAACAGACTTTGCCACATTCTTGACCTATTTTGTAACTTTAAAACTTTATGATCAACAAATCAATAGAAATCATGAATGTTCTATATAAAATTCTATAACCATCAAAAGTCCCCAACGGTTCGATCGACCCGCTGGACAGCATCGCACCGTTTCGCCTCGCCGTCGGGATCAAGGCCTTCCGATGGGCGCGGCAACTCCATGATGCCTCCCACCTTTGGGGCAAACGAGAGGTGCAGCGGAGCTACACATTGAGCCACACGATCCACACGTTTTACCTCGTGTTCTCTTGCAAAGTTGGTCTTGTTTTTGTGTTGCATGGATTGCATGGATGATTTAGGGTGATTTATGTCATTGCTCACTGAGAGAAGAGTATGTTGTGGGATGTTAGTTGTGGGTTTGTAAAGTGTAAACAGGCGTTTAAAAAGTCAGGATAATTTGCATTTGGCTAGACTTTGAACATGCACCTTTTATGCTTGTAGACGAATATCGAAGACACATGGATGGATAGATATGTGTGCATCATCGGAGCAGTAAAGGAACAACTACTCAACTGTTTACATCTCTGTTCTTTGGTTTGCTCTGGCTTCCACTATATCTACCTTCTCGTACCTTCTCCAAACCAATATGCCGCCTGGACCTGGTAGGAATATAATTGTCTAACCATGTCTAACCCATGTGAGGGGTGTTTTCCCTGCTTCTAGGGGAAAGGAAACGAGGGTCACCACAGAACCTTCTCCATGCCTTGCCAGGCACTGAGGGAAACCTTACGCGTGAGCGCCTCTCGGAGCACTGTTCGGTGCTCCTCCAGTGCTCAGACCTTCCGCTCCAGCAGTAAGCAGGAACGAAACCGAGGGGGTGTTGGGAGTCGTACTGGGCGCCTGGATATGGATGTAGCAAAGGAGACGGTAGACCCGGAGTTTCTCCCAATATACAGTATATAACCATACAATACTATACATCATGTTATTGTTTTCCTGCAAACATGGATCCAGGGGCCTTAGGAGGAAGATTTTGCTCTTTGAGGTAGCAACCATTGACTTCTTTTTGCGACCACATGACCTCGTGATGTGAAACTGCGATTCTCGTGACGTGGCCCTCAGTGTCCCACGGTCCTTTCATGCGACCATCGGAACAAGTTTCCACAAGAGCCTCTCATCGCCGAAGAAGTGCCCCCGCAGCAGCTGAATCACTGCTTGCATGAAGTGAATGGCTTGGTCTCATGATATCAAGACCGCTCGATTGTCAGGATCAATTGTAATCACGATAATGAGAGAACCATAGAGAACCATATGACTCTTTCACAGAAACTCCTGAGACAGAGGAGTCCTGGCCACAAATCGTTGAAGAGGAGTACTCGCAGGCCCACGTAGACAGGGGGAGGCGCATGTCGACATGATGGTTCTCCGAGGTGTTTTAGGTTCTGGGGATTGCTTGCCCCGCTCAAATCCAACAGATGGAAGAAGATCAATACGTCCGCAAACACCGAGGTGTGAGATGGGTTCAGTATTGATGATCGTGTGTTGTTGTTTTTTCTCGGCCGACTCTGTTCGGGGCAGTGCGGACCAGTTTTTGTGTCGGTGTATGTCGGTGCACCCTGGCTAGCTAGAGGAATCCAATATATATCAATATATCAAGAAACACAAAACTGGAAACATGATGACAAATGATTAAACTATGTTAACATATTTCTTTTGGTCGAGCTATCAAATCATGGAATCAATCTGCGACCCGACGAGTTTCGTTGAAGTCTTTGCAGAGGGTTTTTTGTCCAAGATCGATGCGATGCAGGTTGAGCGAATAGAAACGCCACTCCCACTGAAGGGGATTTAGAATAACGCATGGTCACCATCCCATCCATACTGAACTAAGACCTGAGATGACCATTTACAGGCGACTTATTTCTGACATCACCAAGAAAGCTGTCATCATTTGTCACAAGGGACGTTGTCCCATTTTTGTGTCCAGTCCATCTCAAGTCTTGACCGATCTTCGACCTGTTTAGATCCCAAACTTCAGGTGCCGGTTTTCATCCGGATGCGAGAGGCTCGAGGTTCGATGATCGCTCAAAATTTTATGAATTTCAAGGAGTTCCATGATTTGGCTTTGCCCCAAGTCTTGAATCGTCTTGTTACTTGTTTTCGTTCGGGATAGACGATTCAACAAGAAGTCCTGCAGGAGTACCGTTTGGATTCTGATTCATCACTCTTTTCGCCTTCGGAGTCTGAAGTCGGGGTCCTTAGAACGGGACTGGTCGAACTGTTGGTGAGCCGTGGATGGCTCACCGAGCAGAGCAACTGAAGGGTTCCCTCACCAGCCTGGGTGACAAGACAGTTCTCTTAGCGTCAATTTGTAAGTGACTGTTTGTTGTTCGGGGGTTTGTGAGTTTGAGTTTTTGATAGTATCCTGAAGCTTCAAGCGTGAATATATGTGAACATGTTCTAATGTTTCTATATGTTTAACCATTATTGGTTATTGCAAGACCTTTGCCCGCAAAAAGCCGCGTTCAAACCCTTTAAACTGGACATGTTGGCGCAATAGTTCACATTCAATAGTTCAATTCATGAAGACTTGACATGATTGGACTGTGCATCGACAGTAGCTTTTGATGCATGCAAATAACAACTGCAAACACGACTGGTAGATACTGGTAGCAATTTTTGAAGCAGAGCTGGATGCTGAGTCAGAAAAATGGTTTGCCCCCAACTAATTCAAGAGATGGAAGTATCTCCAACTATTTATGTATATAATTCTATTATGTTTCACTTGCTGTGCAATATGTCATTTGCAAAGCTGCCATTTCACACGTATCACCCAAACAATGGTATCGGTATAGACACATCTGCACATAGTACGCACAAACCCGCAAGAGCCGCAAGAGTACGCAAATGGGGATTTATGTATTTGTGATGTCTAAATGGTTCTCGGGATTTCATCGAGTGTCCATCACATAACTTTAACTTCTCAGGATTTCCCTTGGGATGGTGGGTGGAGAAAGGGACGTTGTCTCCAACAAGAATCATTTTGTGTACACTTCCAGTAGCCTTTCACGCTTTCAAATTTTCATTGATCGCGCACTTGTTTGCACTGTGGCTTGCAGGCTTTCCACTCGACATATTGCATCAAGAAAGAAAGGGAGCATTGCTAGCGTTCAATTTTGGTTGAAAGCGTCCACTTTTGATTGGAATCGATGGAATCAGCCAAACCGACCCAATAAGAAAAAGAACCCAATAGTTTATATTACTATTGAGGGTCCAGGATTTGTGATAGTTGTCCATGTCGCCCGAAAAGAGCACTGCTTCAGATGCAGCAACTCCACGCTCTAACGTGGATGTCCCCGGACACCGAGGTGGACGAAGACGAGCGATGGTTTGAAAATGAGAACAACTACGACCCAGAGGACGTCAACTCCAGCGGGGTGGATTATGATCCTTCGACACGTCGGATGTCCACCTTCAGTTGACTGGGGTATTTGATTTTGACAAGCCGTAAGTGTGAAACTATCTAAGGAGAGATGAGACTAGGACAACCACTGTTTACTGTTTGTTTACAAGATCTTATTGTATTTGGTTACCTGCTATATATAGATATATACACCTGCGATATATACATATATACTTGTTATAAGAAATGGTTTGGTTGTGTTTTAGCGTGTGTAGATCATGTTGTAGCCGGCACAAGTGATTTTGTGGTTTTCTTGCCGGCAAGACTTTTCTTGCAGATTCTCGAGTGCTTCGTAGTGTTGACTATCCTCGCTGACAGACGCTTGTTGTGGATATGTTGCCTGAGATTTGGCGTCAAGATGCGGCAAGAAGATGAGCAGATACGGTAGACAAGTGGTATATAGACAGAATTATTGCGATGGATCGAGCTGTGCTTCAGGACGAGTGTGCTTTGGGTGAGGAGGTGGGACCTTTAGACATCGCTACAGATGCGACAAGGCAAAGCTAATAAACATGCCTTGGTCGCATGGGAGTCGGTTGATGAGGCCCGATCCCACCCCAATTGAGTATGACCACTCTCCAGCTCTCCAGGGAGTGTTTTTGAGTGTCACAGGATATTATATATGTACACATGACAGTGTTTGAAGGATATTCTAGGAGTTCTTCACTTTTTTCCTTTATGACAGTGTAGTTTGTATATAATTCATTGGGACTTTGGAAATACCGTTGGAAGCATTGCATCGAGGTCTCCTTCCCTTCGCACACAGCTTCAGCTCCTTCTTTGCGGCGGCCACCCTTGATGCCCTCGCGAAGTGCGGTAGGGAGGCCCAGTGGCCCATTTGAGGCCCATTGGTCTCATGAGAAGGCCGGTTTGGGTGAGTTTTGGCGGCGCGATGCCTCGCAGCTCTGGAGGATGACGTCGGATGCTATTTTTTTGGGGGGGGTCCAGACTCGGTCATTGGTTTTTCACACTCCAGTTTATTCCCACGCCGTTTCGGGATGAATTAATTTCGATCAAACCTCCTTGCACCTGAATGGGAATTTTACCAGGTGTCGGGGTCCCATAGCACGGCCTAGAAGACCAAAAGGTGTACCAAAGCCAAAAAAGACACCAAAGTTTGCCAGGTTCAACAATTCATCTCTTCTCGGCCCGATCAGGCGATCACAGCCTCCGAGCCTTCGCTGCAGGTGTGGTCTGAGACCATTGGGGTTTGGGGACACCAACGGCCGGCGCTGGTGGGAGGTTCATCCCTATTGGGTCAGAGACCCCAGGCAAGAAGAGCCTGAGCAGTGGCAACAAATATGTTTGTTAACCTGTAGACTATGACTCTAATGATCTCTAATGATCTCTAATGTAACTGATGCTGTAACATGTAATTAACAAGTAACATGCTGTAACTGATGCTGTTCACGGTCGCCGTTGGACCATGGATGAGTCAAACCCGCTCACGGTCTCCCAAATACACTCCTCGCCCCAAAAGTGTGGGAAATTGACGGGTTGAAGGCCAGTGTTCCAGTGGATGGGTCCAGGCACGAACCAATGAACGTCAACCTGAAAGATCAACTCATCCAGAGGTACCTCGGACCATCCTGAACCTGATAAATCGATGGATGTTCACTTGTCATTGTTTACACCGTCAAACGAGCAAGCTTGAATGAAGAGGCATGATACGGAGTAACACTTGTTCCGTCTGGCGCTGCCTGTCCTTGGTCCACGAGCTAGATTCTCTTGAATATGGGCCTGTAAAGAGGATTGACCATGGCATGCTTTGGAATTGGTAGTGACACTTGTACAAGAAACCCTGCCACTACCGTGTGTTGACACTGCTGGCAAGAAGTGTCGGGGTTGCCGATCTGGCATGTGTCCATCGCAAGGTGGGAGCTTTTGAAACTGACGCCTGGCACCAAGAATTGGGGCTCGAGATCTGAAAAGAGTCGGGGCCAGACTATGTCCGGGGCCAGTTAGGGCATTGGGCACCGCTTAGCAAACCCAAAGTTGGGTATATTGCTGAGTGCAGTCGACAAAAATAGTTCTTGTCAGGCTCACTCTTGATAGCGTGATTGATTACTGTTGTTGGTCGTATTTTGCATTGTTGCTCATATGTCCCTTTGCGTGACACATGGTTTTGCCACTTGTCACTTTTCCGGAAGACAATTGATTCTTGCCAACATATATAGAATGGATTTTGTTTGCGTTAAAGCCCGTGGTGGCTCACTATTGAACTTGAAAACAGAAACTCGTCGGCACATTGTGTCGTTATAGTGCTGGGTGTTTTTGACAATCAAGAAATTGGATGCGAGGCTGACGCAGCTGAAGCAGAAGCAGTTGAGGAGGCTCCAGTTGGGACGAAGCAACTGTAGGTAGAAGGGGCATTAGTGATCATTTCATTCGCTGTGACTCTTGTGTGATAGATTTTTTTTGCACAGACCTGTGATGCAGCTATCCCCAAGAACTCTACCAGCAACAGAGAATCTGAGACCAACAGACTGTTGCTGGTTTTTCATCGGTCAACATAAACCAATAGTCAAAACAAGGGATCACACATCAAGCACAAGTTACAGTAATAATGAAGTACATCATCTAAAATTAATGTGGCAAACACCCGCGAAAGCCAGGCCCTCCTTTTCAACGATATCATGTTGAATGAAGGTTCTTGTTGGGCACACCTTCCTCAAGCACTAGTCTTTTGCAATTGTATAGGTTCCTTTTGAGACGAGACAAGCTCATACAACTAGACATGTGCACACGGTCACCATGTCAAGCCTTCAACATGTTTCTGTGTCCTGCAGAACGATAGAACATCCCATAAGCCTACCACTTAAGAAGAAATTGCCATGTCAGTGGCCCTTGAATAATAGACACAGTCCTTGTGCAATAAGTCTACTTTTGGCAGTGGCAAGTTGTCCTAAAGCTGTCTGATATTGTTTGATGCAGAAGCATGTTGCGCTTTGCTCACCAGACGCTTCAATATGATGCTGATGCAGCTGATATGCCAGCAGAAAGAGTTGAGGAGAACGCCTGTGAGGTGGCTGCATACAGCGTTGTGCTTTGCTTTGGCTTCAGCACGACCAAAGCAATATGTTTGTCATTTAATTCTTAATAATTCTTACACTACCATTTCCAAGTAGAAGATCCTTGTGCCTTCCTCTCCAGCGTTGGACCGAGCCAGAATCCAGTAGTTGACAACCTGAATATCAGCCAGACGCAGTTGAAACATAAACAGCTGAAGGAGTTTTTGAACCCAGTGTCTCAGAGTTACTGTACCTTTAGTTTATTTTAGTTTGCCATAGGATTTGCCTGGGTGTAGGAACTTCTGTGCCAGACCTCCATGTCAGGCTGACGCCGCTGATGTTGAAGCAGAGGAACCTGTTGAGCAATCCGACGTTGAGGCGCCTGATTATATTGCGCGGTTGCGGTTATTGAGTTGGGCCTTTGTGTCAGTTATGGTTCTATGATGCTCTATGCAAGGAGCTTGTCACAGGTGTTTTGTAGAGTTGCTGCACTTTCTGTAGAAACGAATTGTGTCTTGTTCACCGCTTCCTGATAAAGCCAGACTCCCCTGTGGTTGGGACACCTAAATGCCAGGCTGACGCGGAG
>CAXAMN010000001.1:783272-798163 GCA_963970005.1 Durusdinium trenchii | reverse complement strand
CCTTTGTGTCAGATATGGTTCTATGCAAGGAGCTCGTCCTAATTGTTTTGTAGAGTTGCTGCACTTTCTGTAGAGACGCTGTGTGCCTTGTTCACCACTTCCTGATAGAGCAGAATCCCCAGTGTGGTTAGCACACCCAAATTATACCTTGCTGACGCGGAGGAAACGGACGCAGCCGAAACGGTTGAAGAGTTCCATGTTGAGGTGATTGATTATATGATAGTGCAGCTGTGGTAAGACATTTCTTGTGGTGTGGTATTAGTTCACTACCCTTTGTATCTTTGCTCTGTACACTAGCTGCGGAGTGCACCAAAAGTCCAGTGTGGTTGGCCGCCCTCAATGTCAGGCTGACTCTGCTGAAATGGAAGCAGCTCAAGGAGTTGAGGAGTTGCCCGTCGAGGCCAGCTTGTTATATAACTTTCGCGACTAGGTAGGGGTTTGACACGAAGAAGAGTAGAAACATGTGTTAGAAAGATTGATCCCAGGTGAAAAATAGATTTCTTTTTCTAAAACACAATTATTGAAATTGAGAGCGTGGTCAAACACCCATATGGAGCAACCAAACCCTAATTGCAGCGTACTCAGAACTCAACAATCAAAAACAATTTCCTCATTGTCCAGCATGTTCCCAATGGTTCTAAAGCAAAAACATATCAGATTTCATCCGAGTTTGCTTTGAGTTTGGAGAATTCTCCAACCCCATGCCAAACTCAGCAAAACTTATGTTTTTTTCCAAGTCGTTTTTTGCTTATGTTGGATTGAATTTATTTATATAAATCATATACTTTTGTGAACCCCTGGCTTGAGTTTAGAGATCGACATAAAGTCTGAATAATGGTTGTTTGCCTTTCTACGCATATGTTTTGCTGAGTTTGGCGTTTGGCGTGAGTTTGGCGGGTTTTGAGAATTCTCCAACCTCAAGTCAAACTCAAAAAACTGTTCTTCTCCTGAGTTTGGCGACTTTGGATATGAGTTTCGCGAATAGATAACATATGAGTAGAAAACCAATGAACAACAACACAACCTTTTCTTCTCATATTACCGAGGTGGGTTGGGGAATTCTCCAAACTCACCAAACTCACGAATAAAACCATCTTGAGCTTGGCCTGAGTTCGGAGAATTTTCCAAACTCAAGACGAACTCAAAATGATTCAAAACGTGTTTCATTATTTTTCCTGAGTTTGGCGGGACGTTGGCTTAAGTCAGGAAAAGAGTGTTTCTTTTCTGTGAGTTTGGCAAGTTTTTCCAGAATTCGCTAAACTAATCTCAACAAATTGATGTGTCGGATTTTCCCATAACCAGCATTCTCTAGGGCGGAACAAGTCACGTGGTTTCGAAACATTAGTACCGCGGCAAAACCTGCCACCCATGCCCTAGGCATTTTCACAGAAGGATTGGCACGTCATTCCTGCACAAAGCGCAGTGCAGGGATATGTTCACTGCAAACCTCCGGCACTCGGAGCCTCCAAAATGGATTGACCTCCGTACACCTTGATCACACACACGTGATGGTCAGGCGGACACGGCTCAAGCCGTCGAGGTGGTTTTTGTTTCACTGAGTACTGCGAAGCTCCGTCGAATTCCCGTCTATAACATTCTATACCAGGGTTAAGACCTTGTCGATAATGTCAATAGCACCCAGTTTGCGTGCAGCAGCCCTCTTTCATCAATCGATGTGGGCACATCAAAGGGTGAGTCAGTCCTCTAAGCATGGCCGGCGCTTTGATGTCAGGCTAGCACAATTGAAGCTGAAGTAGTTGAGGAGGCTCCTATTGACTGGATTGGTAATCCATTTCCAGTTATGCTTTGTTTTAAGAGTCTCACAGCAAATTGGCAGATACAATTCTGGCCGAGTTAACTTGAAGAGGGATTTTGCACTTTGCAATACGTGCAAACATGTTGTTTGTTGATGTTTGTTGCACTTGCTGCACTGCTGGCCCCTTTGGGGGCACACAAAGTCCACATAGCCTCGCCAGTGTATCAGGCTGCGGCCAGTGCAATTCAACCAGCGGGCGCGACTTCCGAGGTGCAGCCGGCTGGTGTCATTTGCTTTTCTGGCGAAGCTCAATTGCTTGCTGTTCTTTTTTGGTTTGGACGCAGCCCTTTGTTAGTGACAGAGTTTCATTTGTCACAAGGAGTCAGCAAGTGCGAAGAAGGAGGCCCGCTTTGCATGAATTGATTGCAACTGTTCTAATTTCCTCTACTGGGCTATTGTGCATGCATACACCGGTGAGCGTGGGTGACCTTTCATGCATTTATGGTGCTGTCCAATTGATGCTTGTCAGTCCCTGGCTTGTAGGAAGGGAGGTGCAAAGCAGCTCCACTGCGGCGTCAGATCAGTGAGGCATCGTCAGACCGACCAGTGGGCTACCCGGAACGATCTTGAGCTGTTTTGGTCCTGTTGGCATGTTTTGCGACTCCACATCGAGCATTTCCATGCATTTCCCTTGTCAGAGCTGGGTTAGCTTGTGTTTTAGCCTGTGGTTTGGAGGGAGCGAGCTAAGGAGCCGCGGGTATGCATATTCCCCTTGAAACAGGGAGCCAAGGAGTTGCAGGAAGTAGATTGTGTTTGGTACAAGCATCCATACAAGCCCTGGTTGATCTTATGGTATGCATCGATCTGGGTCGAGACCTTTGCCTTTTGGACTGCAGGTCCAGACCTGGTGGGGTTCGTGGTCAGATCGGCCGTCGATCGACACAGGAGTCCAGATCCGACCCGCAGGACGGCGCTTTTTTCGAGGGCAAACATGTTCCACTCTTTTCGAAGGTTTCGGGAAGCCCACCCAAAAGAGGGGGGTTGGAGTGGTTGGAATTTTGGAGTGATTGAATCAGAACAATTACTGTAATGTGTATTTACTTTTGGTTCTTCAATGCTTCAAGTGAATGCTCCAGACCTTTGCAGTAGCGGTTGTTTGCATCCTGTAGTCAACTGTAGTACTCGTAGGTTTGACTGTTGAATGCAATTGACTCCAACAATTTCTAGATGAGGTTCGAGATCAGTGTAAGTGTTTTTGTTTTCCCTTGGATGATCTGACCATGCCTCTTTCAGGAGTGGCCCAGCTTGAAGCACTGCGAGGCAGGCTCCTGTCCGCCCAGCAGTGAACATTTTCCAGCTGGGCGGTTCTTGGGAGGTGCTTTTGTTCTCCCCCCCAAATCCCTCTTTGAGATGGATTATCCTCCCCTACGCGATTTATACCTTGTGTATGGTTTGAGAGCATCAATCACCCCTTCGGCCCTTCGGTTTATAACACCCACTCTTTTACATCCTGTTTGTTAAAAAAGGAACCTCTTTCCACCCAAAATGTTTTGTGTTACCCTTCTGAAATCCCCACGGCCCCACTTGTGACCCTTGGTTTGGAGGTTTCTTTTTGATTCTAACCCGTTGGGTCCCAAAGCACTCAGAGACACTAGTCCCTTCCTGGCTTCTTGGGATTCGATGCCGGAGAACCAACCAGTGTGGTACTCGCTTACAACCAGTGTGAGGCTCATTGCTTGTTACTTTGTGCCCTTTCCAAATCTTTACTGTAATTACGTTTGTGTTCTATGCATTTGTAACAGGCGGAGGGGGTCGTTTCTTGTTCAAGGTGTCTTTCTCCTTATCAGCGGGCCTAGAAGCTATGCATCGCCCCGTTTTCAAGGTCCATAAATGGTCCACCCAGCATCCGTTTGGACACAGACGTGACATAGAGTAAGCTCCCTATAAGTGCAGTTAGACGTTTTCAGATCCAAAGGGGCAACAAAAGACCGACGAACTCGTGGGGGTCCTTTGATGCTTTTGGGCTTTGCGGGATTCTAGTAGCGTCCTTGAGTCCTTGCTCCTAGTAGTGATGCCAGGAGCCCCGTTCGTAGCTTCTAGCGAATTCCACCTGATAGACCTACGTATCGGACAACCAGACTGAGCGATCCAGGTGACGTCCAAAAAGGCTTCGGAACACGTGGCCTTCACGGAGCGCTGGTCGTTGGTTCAAACGGGACGTCGTGTGGGCGCAGGGAGCGCAGATGGGAAGCGGGTGGCCCATGGTGACCCTGTAGTGACTCTGTAGTGTTTGCTGCGAGTTTGAACATCCGTCTTTGAGTCAAAACACTGCAAACATGTCAGTACCATTGCGCAAAACATGATGCAAGCACATGCAAGTCTTCTGATGTGCAGACAAAGTTCAGAAGGGTTGACGTTTCAGTTGTAGACCTGCCAATTTCTTGTTGGAATGTCCGTGAGTTCCTGGTGCATCGTTCCGGTTTTTGGGGCTCTCGATTCTGAATGTGAGTCACACAAAGCATCCATCTCGCTATATAACCTATATAAAAAACATCCGGAGGTCAGAATGTGTTCATGATATTTCATGATGATTGATTTTTGTCTCATTTTATGTTTAAACCGTTAGGGCCACCGATCATTGTTGTCCCATGTTTTCCCACATTTGGGATCCAGAGTCGGTGCACAAACGACCGGAGTGATGGCACTCGGCGGCTGACCAGGACCCGGAGTTGCCCAAGAAGCTGAGGTTGAGGCGATGCCAAGACGCGCTGGATAGGTGTTGTTGACTTGGTAAACAATATAAAAAAAAAAAACAAACAAAGCAGGGGCCGCTTGAAAATGCACACCACTGGAGTAGTTTTGCCTTGTTTTGGGGAGCATCCAAACTTGTAGGGCCCTTCTATCATGTGTCTACGGCAGCTGCTCGTGTGTGGTTGAGATCGCGTGCCACCATGTGTAACCACGGATCCATGAACACACACGCACACCAAGAAAAACGTGCGACAGTGCTTCTGAGGGTGCACGAAAGCATCAAGGGCCGGGCCAAGGTTGGTGTTTCTCATCATAGTACTTGTTAAGATCCTGACTTTGTGGGGACATGTCCAAACTGGCATCAACTGGAAGCATGACTCAGGCGGTCTTCAATGAGCAGGGCTGATGATGCTGCGCCATGTGGACACCTGTTATCCACATGAAATCAAACAAAATAATGACGGGTTCCAGCGAAAGGGCAAAGACACATCTAAGAACTGAACGATAGAAACATGAACTGAGAAAGTCAGTAGGCGTTCAATGTTTATATTATATATATGTGTGTTCTTGGGTTGCACAACACTGATGTGAGATATAATATAAGATGGCGTAGCTGAAGCGCGGGCAAACCTGCCCCTAAACGCTGTGTTTGCTTGTGGATGTTGTTGTTTATATATATTATAGATATTATTTAACAAAATCATTTTCTGACACCCGTGTGTTTTTGTAGCTGAATCTCTGGAGGCGAGCCATCAGCGAGGGCCTCTCCTTGGAGGAAGCCGAGAAGCAGGTGCCCTGCCAGGCGAGAAGCTCGGTGAACTGCCGACGTTTTGAAACTGAGTTTCCATGGCGGAGCCCCCACTTCCAGACGCCCATTGGGTCACATACCGGGAACATGGTATGAAGTGTCACATGATTCTGTTGGAGGATTCTCAATGAGAATATGTCGCATGTGACCGGAAAATGTGAACTGATACATGTGATTTTGGATCCTTGCAAGATCCATGTGGGCCGCATTTGTAGTGCACGTTGTGCCAGGGCCTGAATCCATGAGAGTTCCCGAATCAGAATCCATTTTTGGTTATGGGCACAAGAGGGATATGAGAGGCAAAAGAGTTTTTGAGGTGATGCAACGCAGACGCCAGACGCAGGTATCGTTGATTGGTCAATGGTTGGTTTCGTGGTAGTTGCAACTCAAATCTCGTTGCATGCATCCAAACTCCTACACAGACTGGCCTTGGCCAGTTGTGCACAGACTTCCGAAATCAAGCTGCTGCTAGCTGAAATTGAATCACATATACGTCACACAGGAGTCCTCAGAAGAAAGTGAGTTGCAAAGAAAGTTGCGGAGAAGGCGAGGATTTGAGGGCTGCAGCATTCGGGATCCCATGGGGAGTGGACTCGCCGATTCTTTACTCTGCAGTGGATGACGGGAGTTGATTCTTCGGAATCATAGGGAGCAACATGCAGGGGGACACGTGAATCTGTGAGATTGGACACAAATTCAAGAGTTTGGTTATTTTTCAAGCCTGGGTTTGGGCCTATCGATTTGCTTAGTCAGGGTTCACACCAGACTTCAAGACCTAGAATAGCAACGAACCCTCCAGCTTTGAAGAGTAGGAGGCTATCCTGAAATATGATTCGCTCATCCCCTGTTCTTTCTGTTTACTTTCTCCACCACATCAGAAGGGATGCGGTGTCCCTTCATCTTAAGACAAACCCATGCAGAGAGTTTGAGGTCCCTTTTTGTTGAGGGAAGATGGATCTTGCTGGGAGCTTTGTTGTGTTTTGCCAGCAGCCAGTCGCCAGCTAGAATGATTATGTGATTATTATGCTTCATCGGGAAGTCACTGAATGGTCCTGCAAGACTTTGTGTGAACAATGTCAGTAGCTAGCTTTTAAGATACAGGTTTGTTTCAAAGGTTCAGTTTCAGTTTCAATGGTTAATGCTATTGAATACTGTATTGTAATGTATTGTCTATTATTAATATGTTTGAACGGTTCAAATATACAACTTCCTCCTGTAGATACACGAAAAGGATGATAGATATGATAGGGATGCTTGAGTAAGAGTCTTTCCGCTACCCTCCTTCCCCAATGGACATTCGCTCCCCAGGCGTGAAATGATCGAAAGTACGAAGCCAACAAGTCCAAGTGAGGAGGGCATCGATGTTGTGAAGGCTTCCGGCAGGGCCTGAGAGATTGCAAAAACAAATTGGATACATTTGTTTTTGCAGTCACATTTGCGCTCCTCATTTTTTCTGGTCAGGATTCTACTCCGAGTCTGACCCCTCTACAACTGCAGATGCACAAAATTCGATGCCCATCCCAATGCTGGTCACCTACCCCGGATTTGACCGCCTCTTTGTTCAGTACTTTTTTTACATAAACATGCACGTTGTTTTGTTTGTGTTTCGATTGTCGGTCCTTCTGGACAAACACATAATGACGTAGAATTCGGAGCGTCACCTTCTCAACATGGAAGGATCAGAGCCCTCAAAAAGCTGCTGTATGTGACCAAAAGGCTATCTTTTTGCAAGTTGCCAAACTTGAGATAGTAAGCTTTTGAAAGTTGCATGTCTCAGGATGAACATGTGCGCCTTCAGGTCATCCATCGATCAATTCTGGTCGGTCTTGCACCAACGGCCAAAAGCTCCTGTTTGAAGCGCCCAATGATGTCACGGCTCGTGAGTCCGGCACAGGCAGATGCAGTAGATGCAGAATTCCCAGCCTCACTGACCTCGCCGTCCAGCTTGCCAGACGCAGGAGCGCTTGCAGCATTTTTGTTTTGCCCGTGGTGTATGTGTGTGTACAACTTTTTGGTTTGTTTGATTAGCAGGGGATCTTGGAATCTCGGAATCGTCAGAAGCGCTTCAGTCAAAATGTCTAGTAAGTAGCTCATTTCTCGATGCTAGCCAACGAAGCTAGAGAAATGCGTGCATTGGTAAAGCTGCGTTGCAGTCACTTTGTCGTATTCGGCGTTTCGTCGTTCGTTCGTCGACCCTTCGGGCCTTTGGGGAACTCGACACTTCGGTCAGACTCCCTTAGGTTGCCGCCGTGGCCCGCATTCAGACCGAGCGAACCATATATATCTTTCGTGTGTAATGGTATTTTTGCCCCATGTTCGAGCCACGGTGTTGGTCGAAAAGCATATAGGAACAGAACGACAGCTGTGGTTTCGTTGAAATAGCTCTGTGGTTTTGCTTTGCTCTGCTTTTTTGTTATGAAAGTACTTGCCCTACTCAACCCTCCGCTTCAACTGCACGGGTCAAAGTGAACTCTCCGGCCGCAGCGGCTCGGCGGATGACCCATGGCGGGCCTTTAGGTAAAGATTGGAAGCCCCAAAGGCAACTTCAACCCCCTGAGCCTGGCAAACCAATCCCACTGTGGGGCTTTAACAACCACGTAGATTCAAAATTGTGGAGGGAGTATACTAGCTTGATGCAAAGAACTTGACTGGTTGGTTGGTCAACTAGTCACTAAGTCTTTCTCGCATTTCTGGTCATGGTGACTTTTCCCCTTGAAGAAACTAGAATATGATTCATATTATGATTATATAATTATATATATGATATGAATATTATACATGACTGCTCATAAATGTTGTATGATTTGCAATATCAAAGCTCCATGAATTCAGAAGTAACAGCTTGTTGGTTTGATCTCACGAGGCAAATCAGCTGAAGCTCCAGAGTCAGGTGCTACGCTGATAGCTCAACGGACACATTTTGGGCAGTCGATTGCTGCACAAAAGCATCTTAGTTTCACACACACACAAGCAACATCAAACAAATATCAGTGTGTGTTCTGCCTTTGAGTGTGGTGTACTTGAATGACAGATGTTATTGGATTCCAGCTAGTCGTCAAGGGGAGTCAATGGAGTCAGTACAAGGCGGTTAAATGCAATTGCAGGCTTGCGTGTTTGTCAAACAGAGGCTCCAAGAGTCCAGTTCTTAAAGCAAATTTTGACAGCTATTTACTTGTCCACAATTCACACTCATATGTACGATCATCTCCTGGGTTCAGGCTTCCCTTCGTGGACGTGGGATGACCTCGTCTGGAAAGAAAAACAGCTTCATGGATGCACACCACGGAATCAGAAAGCACGCGAAAGGTTCCAAATGTCAGGGGTTGTGAATACTAGAATTTGCCGGAACTCGATGGAATTAAGGAGCTGGACGATCATATTCCCTCCTGCCATGGAGTCACAGGGAGTTCCGTGCAGGACTAGTGGATGTGAGGCTGGCTCTTGCCAACCGTCATCCTCCACTTTGTAAGGTGGGGCGATACGTCCCTGCACCCGTAGACATCTCAGCCATGCTGGCAACACGAGCAGGATCGAATCTGAATATGGCGCCAGGTCAGCATGGACCTGCAACTATACTTTAAGGCTCAGTATTTGCCTTCAAGTGTGAAACAGCAAAGAGAAATCATAGAGAACATGTCACAAGTGAACACATTAATGATTAATGTTGATAATACAAACAGTGACCGTGCAAATTACTTGTTGTTTTCAAGGCGCGTTGCAAGTTTTTCGCCATGGCTTTACACACCTTCGCCTCTGCGGCGCTGCACTCTGGCCTTGTGCAGGCGTTGTCCGTCTCAAAGCCAGTGGTGCAATATGCAATAGTGAGAATAGGGTTGAACAAAGTCCTGAACCCACTTAAAAAGGTCATGTTTTCGACTCACCACTGCTGCTTGTGGAAGCTTTACTTTTTGCCTGTAGAGTGTTGGCACGGGGATCCCTGGTTAATTCGTCTAGTCTTCCGGTAGTCTGAATCTGTTGAAACTTACCACGACTCGGTTCGAACCCTCATCTGCCAGGATGCCCACCGGGCCCAGCGACCGCCGTTGGTGGGTGCGCGCGGATCACCTGCCTCTGCTGCGGACGAAGCTGTTCCACACGGCGTGCGGCGGTGCTCGGCCATGGTGCTTGTGGGCCTCTTGGGAGACATTCCGCGGATCTCATGCGTGTTCGGAGAGCCCTTTTCATAGACCCCTCAATCTCGGAGACGACATGAAAAAAGACTGCCAGAATGCCGGGCACTGCCAGGGAAGTCGTGCTATTGCCTTCTCTTACCATATTGTTTGGTTTCGTCCCGTCTACTTGTAAGACACGAAGCAAGAAAGGAGATGGACTTCTTCAGGTTTTTTGTGGCGTTTGGCACCATGGATTTGGACATGGTGCTTGTGGTCAGCCACACTTGTCCAATGAAATATATTGAATTGAAGAATCACTTTCGTCATCCCTCATCCGTCACAGCCGAAAGAGATTGCTTTGGCTTGCAGAGCTTGTATGTTCGGTTTCAGATTGGTCACCAATAGTCCAACAGTTGAAGACTTTGTGCATTCTACTGTACACTGTACACTCCCAAAAATCAACCTGAACCCCCCCAAACCCTGACAATAGACCTCAAAGAAGCAGTCCCTGTAGAACAAAAGAGGACTCCCTTTGCATGGATCCCTGTTAATCCCTCTTCACTCACAAGTCTTTGCAAGTCTTTCAGATCTTGATCTTGACAGACAAAACGGGAGGATTCATTCCTTCTACTAGTAGGCATTGCTACTAGGAACAAGAAGCTACTAGCAACTAGTAGCAAAGGGCATCGCTACTAGTAACAAGGGCATCGCCGCATCGCTATGAGTAGCTCCTGGCATTACTACTAGTAGCAAGGCAGGACGCTACTAGTAGTAATGCCCTTGTTCCTAGTAGCGATGCACCTGTTACTATCAACTTCCAGACATTGGCCTTCTCCGGTGAAGCTTGCGCCTTCCCCTTCGCCAAGCCACCAAGGCCTCGGTGTCGCTTCGAGCACTTCCAGTCCGCGAAGGCGCAGAGGAAGGTCCGGCCGTGGGATGCTCCGCGGCTCGGCATCAGAGAGTAAGTTTTGAAATGGTTGAATCTCAGGTAATTATGGTAGATTTGGTCGAATGATGTCGAATGGTTTTTACTGTAAGTCACTACATTTATTATTTATACTGTTTATATATATATATATATGAACATGTATATTGTTGTCGTAGCATCAATTAGGCTTCAATGAAAGGAACGTCTTGTCCTGAGATGAACGTTTGTGTGCTTGTTTTGCTTATTTACAAAAGGGTTCCAGTGCTTTAGGTCAGAACATGATAACTGATGAAAGCCAAGATGCTGAATACCCTGCAAACAAAATCCACCAGGTCCCAAAACTGATAAGCAGAGAACAAATGGCGGAACATGATGGAAAGGCCTTCACCAAAATAGCAGGTCATAATCAAGGCCTGCACTCTTATGATTGGGAGATTGTTTTTACTTACATATACAAGTGGATCCATTGTTGAATTGGGGTTGATTGAATGAAGAGCTCCTCCAAAGCATTTTGAAGCTCCCAGGATCTAGTGCCGATGCTGTTTGGCCAATGCCTGAAGAAGACAAGAAGACATTGCGGCAAGTAGCATCTTGATGGAATGGTTGTCACGTTCGGTTTGGCGGGCATGTTGAAACATGTGCAAAAAGAACAGGGATTGAATAACATCACGTTTTCGCTGCGTGTTGCTTTGACCGAATCTTTGCACATGTCCATTTTGTGGCTGTGGTCAGAGCCCACAGTACGTTGTGACATGCCTTCATCATCCCAACAGAGAGAGTACATGAGGTATCAGGGAACATCAGAAAACAGCTTTATTTGTGTCTCAATTTCAAGCCTCTTCGATGTTCAGTTTGGAGGACTGACGAGGAGGACTGACGCGGCACGAGCTCCGGGCCGTGCGAGAGACCCCCGAGGTCATTGTGCATCGTCATGGCACGCGCTTTCCGACCAAGCCTTCAGGCTCCGAGAGAACGGAGCCAGCTGACCGGTTGGAGGCTTTACTCAGTGGATGACCGTGGCTATTAGGTGCTACTGATCAAAAGCAGATGCTGGTCTCAGGGTCTTTTTTCATTTTTCTTCAGGAGCATCTAAGTTCAGGGCTTAGACATTTTGATCCATGCCATATCCGAACCCCCCAAAAGAACCTTGAACATCTGGCATCCCGTGTTGCATCTGTCCATCTACAACTTTTTGGAGATCCCTGCCAGTGGTGTAATTACATTCTATGTGATCACAAGCATCTACTGTAATACATATCTGGATCACAGCTGGTGATGATCCTGACTTTGTTGCCCCAACATTCAAATGTTGAATTGGCATCTCCTTTAACCATAGACATAGACACCTCATTTCGCAGACACACACACACATGGGTGGTGTTGGTGGCTTATTCACGGCAACCAAACTGTTACATGTCCGAGTCCTCGCTTCTGTTGAATCAGGCTTGCACCCAGCAAACTAACTGAGTCATGCCTTTTGTTGTTTGGTTTGCTATCAACGGTGCCACTTGTTTGCTACTTGCGTTTCTACAACATACACCATCCTTGCATGTAAAAGGAGTAGTTCGGTCTCAATTGTACTAACCACTGTCAGAATCCTGTGCTTAGGAATCTTCTTGTCAGGCAACAGACCCCTGTGTCGACGTTTTTGGTATGTAACACAGTAACACTCATATAGGTATGGGCAACGGAGAAGACAGACAGATTGCATGGATGCCTACACCATATTGTTGATGGTCAAGCATTGCACCATCAAACAAGGGAACGCACGGTTCTATAAGTTGTAGAATAGGTCTTTCCCATAGATTGGACTGTAGATCCTTGGTTTTCTCATTTTGTTTGATCAATCGTGACGGAACACGATTGTTTCTTTCAGCGAAGACTGGGTCCTTACCTTTGGGCTGGATCTTCGTGGTCGTGCAAGGCCCTGGAAACCTGGGTTGGCCCGTCAGGGCGCAATTCTGGGACAGCTACAAGGGACATTTGACACCCTTGGGAGCCAAGCTCCTCACAGACACAGGAGAGTGACGGATCGTGCGATGCGGATCGTGGGATTGGCGGGCAAAGATACTTTCCCTAAGTACTGTATGGGTGCTTCTGAAGATGGTCTCATCAGTCTTAGGGGAGAGGTTCCAGTTTAACATCCCATAAGTTATGTCCTGAAATTATCGCAAGTGATCACCCACGAGGCAAGTTATTAACTGCTTTTCTTGAAGGGAATCATGCTTGAGATGCCTACGCCAGGGCTTAGATTTGCTGTATGGATTTTGCTGGTTTGTGGGCAGACAGGTGGCAAGATACTATATTAATATGTCAGCAACGAGTTGGCTTTGGACCTTTCACGATCTGACATGCAAAACGTGTTTGTGTTTTTGGGTGTTCATGATTCAGTTTTTGCCAACTTGAGGAGATATGAAGTGGGATATTTCTGCCCCTAATGAGGGAGCCAGGTCTCATCGTCTTTATGATTGTGACTATTCCGTAAGCTCGACAGAGCGACTGTGACTAGGTAGCGTATATCATACATCAAGTGCTAGATTACAAGAAAGAGGGGCCTCCTGGCCTCCTCCAATAATCTCCAATAGCTAGAAAACACACATTCTGTATATACTGTGCATGTGCCTATAGTATATATATATAGACAACATTTCAATACGATTCCGGCCGACTTTTGCCCACTTAGTTTCAGTCACTTGCTGGATTGTGGCAAATGGTCATGGATGTGTGGAACGACTGGCAACATGACATGATATGTATAATATGTAAGGGCTTCGCCCGGGTGCCGCCGACCCCTTTTCAAGAGGAGTGTCGCAGGTGCAGACAGTTGCAGTGAGCACTCCACGTTTCAGCCGCGAAGCTGGAAAACAGGACAGAATTCCGCCTATGCGCAACGCAAGAGATCAATTCAATTGTTCTTATATATAGACTCTGTAGTCAGAAAACTTGGCTCAGGTTTTTGTAATGAGGCATGTATTGTGTAGGGGAAAACGCCTCTGGAACAAAAAACCCAGATGCAGACGGCGCAAGCCATCCTAGGCAAAAATCGTGACAAGGAATGGGAAAGTACTACTCGGGGATTGGTTTGGCGCCATCTACTTTTACAATCCGTTTCGTGAAAGAACGCCATAAAATTTTTGGCCCTGAAAGCAGCAAGCTGCGCCATCTACTTGGCAGTATCTATTGGCTCAACTATCCTAATCATGTTTCACACAAGTGTTGTGCCATCTACGGGGCTATTATCGTGCAGCGTTCTGTTACTGTTTCAAGTGCAAGTGCAAGGAAAGGGAAAGGTGAAGGGAAAGGCAAGGGAAGGATAGAGAAAGGCGAAGTGAATGAAGGAAAGGAAAGAAGAGAAAGGCATCCAAGGAGAGGGAAAGGAGACATTAAGGAATGGATAGCAAAGGAGAAAGGAAGAGAAGGAGAGAGAGAGAGATAGAATATGAAAGAAGGAGAGAGAAAGACAGTTCAAAGAGAAGAACATGAAAAACAGTTGGAATTTAACAGAGAGGTTGTCTACAAAAATCAACGACTTATATCAGTGTTCTTTGCAGAAGATGGCGCAAGTCTACTCTGTGAATGGGTGGAATGCCATCTATTATGCTTGAGGATGCATAGGTATATATCTTGTTTTCCACGGTTTGCCGCGTGCGCTTTTGGCACTTTCTGGTGCCATCGATTCGTTTCCGGATATAGCCATCTAGTCTGAACAAGGTGTATATATATCAGTGAAGTAATTATGCACCTATTTCTATATACCCATATAAGGCTTGGGGGACCCTATTCTGACGCATGATGACGCATGTGGGCGTGTATGCGTTAGACCGTTCCCTTTTTGTGGTAGCCTTTTGGCACAAGTAGCCCTCGTCAAACCCACACATGATATTATCACCAAGACATTCATAAGCAACTTGACGTTCCTGGTGAGTGCGTGTTCCTGCCATGTTGCCTGGATGACGGCTCACACGAAGCAGCCGCCCGGAAGATCCTGACCTGTTGGGGGTGGGTTTGGGAGGTTGTCTGAACTGTCCGGGAGGAGCTCTGAGAGTGTGAGTGAAGGCCCAATGTCATCCGGTTGGTGGAGTGAGCTTGAAGCTGTTCTGAAGGTGCTGCCGTTGCGTTCTCGCGGGGCACATAGGCAAGAAGAAGAGAGTGGTTCCTGACGCCCGTTTTGGATGTATGAGTTCAATATCGATGGTGACTGGGGGCAGAAAGGTGGTGGTGTCGTGAGCAGGTCTCAGAACGCCTTTGAGTGAGTGCGCAGTGTCTTTCTAGCTCAACTATCACATGAGCAGTCACAAACCTCACCTCTGTGCACCAGTGGTCCTTAGCATTCACACTCCTTCAATCCCCACTGGACGAGCCAAACCCAGACCCCCGTAGCCTGTCGGGGAGACCGCGTGGAGGTCGGGGGGGGGCTGCTCCACCTTTTGGGCCCCGTGGTGGGTGAGGTGGGGCTACGAGTCACCAAGGCTTTCGTCGGCCTTGGGCGGTTCCAGAGGCTCTCTCCCCAGGCTCCCGCCTGACGCAGGCAAGGCT
>CAXAMN010000001.1:732487-783262 GCA_963970005.1 Durusdinium trenchii | reverse complement strand
TCCAGGGCTCTCTCCCCAGGCTCCCGCCTGACGCAGGCAAGGCTGCGATGCAGGAGTAGGCCAAAGGCGCTGGGAAGGGTTTGAAGTCGCGGGGGAGGGTTTGAAGGCGGTGCAAAATGCCTAACGTCGCTTTTGGAAGCCCATAAGAAGAGAAGAGGCAGGCCTGCGAGCTGCCGAGAAGAGGAAGAGGGCAAGGCTGCGGTGCAGGAGTAGGCCAAAACGTCGCTTTTGGAAGCCCATAAGAAGAGAAGAGGCAGGCCTGCGATTAGAAGAGAAGAGGCAGGCCTGCTGCCGAGGGGTTTGAAGACTTGGCCAACTGCTTCACCCTGCGGTGTCCCAGGCGCCTCCCCGCCTAGGCTTTGGCTATAGGCCGGGGTCGGCGGATATAAGAATACCCAGTGATTACTGGTGCAAGACAGTATGTGACTTTATTGCCGCTCGCTTTTCCGTCTCTCCCCATTGCATGTAGCCCTTGGAGGAATCGTTCTGAGAAAGCGCTACATTAGAAGCTTGTTTGCTGGAAGGGCACACACGCTCTTCGGTGCTGGGCGGGCCGAAGGAGAGAGAGTGGGAGCTGAGAGGGAGCTGAGAGAGTGTGCTGCTCCACGATAGCCGAGAGGTAGGGTTTCAAGCTCCTCGACCCATCCAGTCATTTGCACTCACTAACGGGGTTGCATGGATGATTGGGGCATGACATTCCCTTTGATTGTTTTGTTTTTTTCCATAAGAGGACTTGGTCTACATCCGCAGACCCTTAAAAACTTCTTCAAAGTGCTCCTAAGTGACCTTCTACGTGCCAAGTGACTTCATCCTGGGATGGGATCTCACATGGCCACGTTGAATGTCCCTGACCATTGTGATTCCACTCACATGGCCCAAGAGGCCCGGTTTCACGGTACCGACTGCAGAGACGCCTGTAAAAACCCAAATTGGGCGCCAAGGGGGGAGGTTTTGGGACCGTTTCTTGGAGCTTTCCTGGATCCCGCGCGGTGCATAGATGTTTTTTTACCTTTTACGGCCTTGGTTGGTTGATTCATAGCGAAAATACACTCGGTCGTGAACAATCAATAGGTATATGGTACCAGATCCCAAAACGAACATCGTTGAGGCAGTGGCTGCCAGCTCTTTGAGGGTGTGCAGAAGGTGGATGGCCGCTCCGTGGCCGTGTGGGGGCCCCAGAGGACTGAAAGTTCGACCGAACGAACCCGTGCCGTGGTTCGTTCGGTTCACTTTGGTTCAGCACAGTCAGTGAAAGGAGAACCTAGGACCTAAGATGCACAGTGAGTCAGTTGGGTTTGTTTACAAGTGAAGCCTTGCAGAAGAGTTGAAGAGCCAGACTTATTTGCCTCAATCACTTGTTTAGATTTCTTGCAAGACATGTCCCATCATATCCCTTTGTTCCTGCCCCAAAATGCTAGAGTTTTCTTTCCTTCAACAATATATACAGTATATATAATATATATATATACATAACATAAAATACACACATTGCTTACATGGTTGATCCCAGAGAGTGTTTCCTTGCCGGGACTCGTGAGCAAATTCAGAGGGCCTTCATGTGAGGACTTAACCTGGTGTTTTGTCGTGGATAAGGCAACACTTGTAGCTTTGACTAATACTCAAACAGCTTAATCCATTCTTATAACTTTAAACTGGCCGAAAAGTAGCCGGTGCGGTGATCAATACTGGATTTGGTCAGGGAACTTGATTGAAGCCATATCCAACACACTGCCTGAAAGGGTTCCAGAAGATGTTCAAGAATGTGTGTTTTCATGCGAAAACTCAGCAAACATGCAGAGATCTGCCAGGTTGCCCATTCTTCACCAGTCTTTTAGAGTTGAGAAGCAAAACAGAAAGAGTTCTACTGATGTGAGCTTATTTTCTTCACATTTATATAGTACTTAATACGGGGCGAGGTTGGCGTTTCCACGTTGGGCACTCTGAAAGCACACCGCTTTGCTATTATCCAGGGTGTGATCTTCTTCAATTGGCATCTCAAAGCGCCTCAGGATGTCCCAAGTTCAGAAGGTACACTGGTTACTTGAGCCCAGTGGCCAAGCCTGTTTCTCACTCCTCCAGGTACACCTCCAACGTCCAAAGAACTCTGCAAAGTGCCTGGTCTTTGCTGCTCGGCCTCTCGTTTGCAAGGGTCCGTTCCCGTCACTTCCACTTGACCCTTGAACATCACCACAAAGACTGCTGTACGGTGATCCTTCCATCCGCACTCAAGAGTGTTCCGCTGTACGGCTGTACACACGTAACACCACCGGTAATGAGTGTCCCACTGTCCCCAACACCACATGTCACTCCCGCAAAACCCAAGGGCGACGCGGCGACGCCCGAGGCCTGGTGCCAGGCGCCTCGATTTTCTTCGCCTTCCGCTCGGAGCGGGTCTTTGCCCAGGCCTTGAAGCAATCGGCACCTCAGGTGGTGAACTGGGGATGGACCTGCGGATCCCACATTCCAGGCTTCCAACATAAGAACCTATATACCCTGCCCCAAACAAAGGGATTGAACTGTCAGGAAGGGATTGAAGAAGTATTGTACACTGTGTATATGTGTTTCCTCAACCAGGTGGGGGCTATGTTCGTTTGGGGCAGGGGAGCTCTAAGAGGGCTGCCGGACGACAGACACTCAATTTGATGTTTCGACAACTCAAAATAGACGTTGTAGACTGTTGAGGGGGTTCTACATCATCTAATAATTAAGATCGTTGAGTCGTTTCCTTTCCTGCAGGCGCCCCGAAATTCATAGGTGTGAATGGCTGCTACTTGATCCCCTACTAGTTGCTAGTTCGGCCTCGTTGGAGTTGCCGGAAGGACCCTTTGGATTTTGCAAGTAGACGTTGTGAAATATTTAGTATTTGTTTGGTTGCTGGGTGAGAATAGATGGGTGTGATTGGCATCATTAGCTTCCCCATCAAGGACCCAAAGGAAATAAGGCTATGGCTATGGATTCATGGATCGACTTCTAGGGTCCCTTGTATTTGGAACATCACTGCACCTGACTCTCCAAAATCCAAAAGAGATCGGCCATATATATTTTGACTTGAAGGTAGCTGGAGCATTGGAAGAGTATGATCACGTTTCGGAGGGTTGGCATTCACGCAAATGTTGGCTGTGCCCCCAAAGTTCATGGACTTGGAACATCTTGGAACCTTGAAACCATTGATGTTGATGATGTACACAACCTCTCAACGTTTTCTTTCGGGTTTCTCTCGGGTTTCTCCGACGTTCGATCTCCCAAACTCGGTCAAGTTTCCCTAGAACTCTGGTCGGTGCTGAAACAGCAGTTCCTTCCTCAGGTCGGAGTGCCCATCTACGTGGAGGATGCGTCCTCGGGAGATGATCGGCTTTTCCATGAATGGAAGCTGAACAAGGAGGCGAGACCCAGCACGCTGGGTGAGACCGAACGCGACCGTTGGGGCTGAAGGCACGAATTGGCTTGGTCCCCTTTGCGATTTACAGAATCGGCCACAAGAACAATGGATCTTAGCGTGTTTTAGCACTATGCAAAGGATCACAAGTTGGCTGCCCCAAATTGCACGGACATGTATGGACTCTATCTTCAACAGCGGACCCAAGACCATACACATGCCTCATCACAGTATGTTTGAGCCGCGACTGGTAGCGATGGCCTTCAACCTAGTAGCAACGGCCTCGAACCTACTAGCGATGGCCTCGAACAAACTGGATCAACTGGTAATGTCAAGTTAGGATTAATAAATCCCCCCTAGTTAATCCGAGCCCACAAAGCCGCCGGAAATTGCCCAATTTAAAAGTATTATTGGCTGTTGATTTCCCCCCCTATGGTCTAGTTTTCTACCAACAATCCCCCCCAGTTAATCCGAGCCCACAACCAGGTCCATTTTTCGTATTTTACTACTACTACTACTACTACTACTACTACTGCTGCTACTACTACTGCTACTGCTACTGCTACTGCTACTGCTACTGCTACTACTCCTCCTGCTGCTGCTGCTGCTCTGCTGCTGCTGCTCTGCTACTGCTACTGCTACTGCTACTGCTACTGCTACTGCTACTGCTACTGCTACTGCTACTGCTACTGCTACCACCACCACCATCACCACCTACTACCTACTACATGTTTGATGAAATCCTTAAAAATGTCTAGGGCTCAGGGCCTATAAATTGCCTTATTAAGAAACAATTAAAAACAATCATTTGACAAGCTCACAAAGGGTACCCCTCACAAGGGCCGGTCCCCCATCAATAATCTGCACTACTACCCCCTATTAATTTGATCCTGTGTCCCTGGCCTTTTCTTTGTGCTTGTTTAAACTTGTTGTGACTACTACTACCTACTACCTACTACTACCTACTACCTACTACTACCTACTACCTACTACTACCTACTACCTACTACCTACTACTACCTACTACCTACTACTACCTACTACCTACTACCTACTACTACCTACTACCTACTGCTACCTACTACCTACTACCTTCAGGGGGAGTGGACCTCATGAGTGGTATCTCATACCTTCTTGACCTTGTTGACCTTCTACGTTGGGGGGGGGGGGGGCAGATTAATCCGGGGTTGACATTAATGGCTAATATTGCTTCCGGCTTCTGTCTCCTGGTCTTTGCCACTGTTGGGCCACTCCCAGGCCTACAAACGCTGGAAGAAGGAGGGAACATGCAGTTGGGTCCAGCAGCTTAACACAGCTCAGGGGAAGAACGAGCCCAGCACCGCTGGTCAACCCGGAATGGACTCTGAACACGTCATGTGAGGTGACTCATGGCCTCTGGATTTTGTATTTATTTGTTGCTAGGTTTGGAATATTTCACAATATAGAAGAGTTACAGCAAGAAGAAGTCGGTGTGCGCAGATATTTTTCTGGAGCGTGTGAATGGTGAGTCGATGAAACTTCTGCAGATGCAGGGTTCTCCAGTCACGCCAGACGCTGCGCAGGAGAATTTGAAACACTCAGACTTTTTGAACTTCGCAAAGGATGCTCCGGAGTACAGGGAGTTGCTGGACACCCTCTTCGTGCCTCGATCAAAACCCAAAGATCAGGTTTGGGTTTGCCAGGCGTGAGAGTTGTCGGATTCTGGAGGAGTAGTTTGACTGGTCAACATTTTTTGGTTTCAATTCTTAAGTGGTGTGTTGAAATACCCACAAAAAACCTTCTGACATTTCATGAAAGGGCTTGGCTTGGAATCTCGGAGGGTTCAAGTGCACGACGTGGAAGAAAATACCGACTTCCAGGGGCAGCCGCCATGATAGGGTGGATTCCATGTCAGCTGATCGTGGAATGCAAAGTCAAGCATTAACTATAGATGAAAGTCTAGACCATGACCTATACGAGTGTGTAGGCTAGAAGGCGAGTCGGCATAATATCTATACAGTATTTGGAACATTTGGACCTGATATACATAGCAACCTTGTATGCTGAACTTGGGTGTTCCTAATTGATATATTCGACGAACTCGTCAGCATCTCAGGAAAGGCTTCAAGAACCAAAGCTAGCACCGAGCAATGATGAAGATTTGCGAAGGCTTTTGGCTGCCAAAGATGTCGACACACAGGTCCTGATTGAGACTTGGTTTGTTGATCCAACAAGAAGCATAATTTGGGTGGATACTGCGGAATTGCCTCGCCTCAAATCCTGGGTATCGTCTACTTTATACAAGGACGTAACATCCAGAACGCTTCTTGAGTTTTCCTTGAAAAGCAAACGACACACCATATCAACAATGCCCCGGATTGTTATGTCAGTCATTGAATGTCCTTGAAAGTCCATGTACAGACCTTCCTGTAAATGAATACAGCTCTACACAAGAAAAAACAAACTCGAAAACGACTTCTTTGCGGTCTAGTGGCCGAGAAGATATGGTGCTTGGTTTGATACAAGGGACCGTTGCAGGGGTTGCACTGCATAAGGGAATCACTCCACGCCCAAACTTTCCCAAAACCTTATATCTAAGTCTGTGTGAACAGGTGGTGGATTTGCGTTTGACAAGTTTGTTGCACAGGCAGTGCAAAAACCGTTTGCACCTTGCCCACCCACCCCAGATGGGTGCTGGTGAATGGCGAAGCCCTTGGCTACTCTTGTTGTCCATCTTGAGGTGGATACCCAGACTGCTACCAGTGCGGGGAGGCTCCCTACCTGGTAGCTGTCTGATGCCATGGTCGTCAAAAGTCGCACGTGTTTGGGGGAAGGAGTGATTGATATACATTTTAAGGTTTCAGTTCGTACTCATAGCCTATATGGACATGTATAACGGTTCAAGACCGCAATGCCCCTCGTGTCAAAACGTTCGCATGGGAGCGGAGCAAGGATCTGGGGCATCCCTCCGGTGAGCTCCTTGAAAACGCCTGTTGCTGGGATACCATGGGGCGCAGCCATTGTTGTTGTTAGTTGGTCGAGTTGAGAGCTTGAGCATTGTGCATTGAGCTTGTACAGCCCAGCATTGAGCATTGAGAGTTGATCTTGGGACAACATTGAAATTGGTTGAGTCGAGCAGAGCATTGTACATTGTGGGGTGTACATTGTTCCTTGTGGCTCCACGGATGACAGAGAACTCGACTTGAGACCATTGGAACCTGGGCTTTGAAAAGACAGTGAGGGCTGGCGCAGAAATACAGCAGGAGTTGAGGTCAGCTATTTTGTTGAGGTGTGTTGGTGGACAGTGGAGGGCTACCTCAACCTCACCATGCCTGAAGTGTGCTGAGTTGCGTGAACACGTCCTTCAATTGAAGCCAGCAAAAATGGAGCTCTTCAGTCACTGCCGCATTGCCAGTTCAAGTGACTACCAAGGCCCAAGGGCCATGGAGGTGGATCGAAATGGAGAGCATCAGAAGGGCAAAAGCAAAGGAAAAGACTCCAAAGGAAAAGGAAGATGAAAGCTGCCAAAGGTAACGGAATCAAGGGCAAGGACGACAGTAAAGGAAAAGCAGATCAGAAGGGCAAAGTTAAGAGCAAAGACTGAAGGGAGCAAAGGAGTTGCCACTTGTTATACACATGTGGAAAGCCGGGCCATCTTTCCGGAGCTGTGTAGGACTGACAATGTGAGAAACGTTGCCACTTGCACTTCCAGATGAGGCAAAGCACAGACTCGCACATTTGCCCTTTGCAAGGCAGTGCAGTGAGTGCATACGGCACAGGGCATTGCCCGTCGTGGACGGAATCAGGGAGTGAAGCAAAGCTCTAGTCCCGATTTCTGCTACACGAGAGACCGTGGCTCACAGACACGCGCGGGCAACTGGCTGGCTACCGGCTATTGATAGCCAAACCAGCTTCGTTCATGTCGTTCCTTGGGGAAGCCAGGGCCAAAGCAAGTTCATATTGCAGGAAATGATGAGCTCCAGTCAAATGCTTGGATGCTCAGCAATTACACACAGAAGTGCCAATGAGCTATAGATACGGCAGCTTCTTCGACTTCTTGTTAACGCAAGGCACTGAGGCCGGCAGAGGAGAAGGGAAAGAAGGTAAGAGTGGAAAGTTGTGGTTGTAAAGAAAATGCGCACGGCGAGGGTGTCAAGTGAAGAGTTCTATCATTTGGAAGGAGATTTTCCTCAGGTTGCGGAAGGGGAGGAATGTGAATGAAGGCAAGGAGACCAAGAAGGCCAATGTTAATCATCACGAGTGCTTGTGCGCAGATGGAGAAGAGATGCCAGATGACCCGGAAGACTGGATTGATCATCGAGTTGCTGATGCTGTGGAGGCGTTAGATGACGAGGGCAGTTCAGGTGAGGAGAAATTTGAGCAATACCTTGGTTGCTTGGATGTGAAGACGCGTTCCGCCAGTTTCCTCAAGAAAGAAACGTCAAGGCCAGAGGAAGGGTGTCAAGGATTGGTTTGATTTCTTCACAGCTTTCCTTTCAGAGAAACTGCAGCTCAAGTGTTGCAATTGTCCGTTTGTAATAAGCGGAAGGGGACATTGGACCGGTCAAGGTGCAACAACTGTTTTCATACAGCTCGGTTCAGCTGGAAGACATATCAGATGATTGGAAATCCATGGCTAGCTTCCATAAGCATTATTTGCTCAAGTTTCTATTCGCGCCTTAAGAGAGATGTGATGTGTCGTTCGCAGTGAAAGAACCAGAACTCGTAGCCAACATGTTGGGTCCCACGGCGCAAGCAATGAGTGAATTGAAGAAGATGGTGGGATACCTCGATGTGCAAGACTTATTGTTTGGTCATGAAGTTTCGGCTTCATCAAGAAGGAGGGAGTTTGGTGCCTTGGGCTTGTCTGCCTCAGACTGGAGTGGCAATAAAATTGTGCATAAGGTCGACATCAAAGGGCGTTCACAGCTCGAACAGCGGGCAGGACGCAGAGAGTTGTCAGTTGTCTCCGGCAGATTCCCATGCCACGATGGCCTCGGCAGCAGATGTCATCTACGTTGGAGCAGTGCTCGAGTTTGCATTGTCGACTTGTCGACCAAGGTGAGCCACGTTAATCTTTCACACATTCCTCGAGCATGACTACCAAAAGAGGCGTCTGGGAGATCCGCCACCTGGATGGAATTCAAAAGATAAAAGACTTTGCCTTGGTTCAAGTCCCAACAGAGAAACATTGCAGACTTGGATGTTCCTCCCTTGGGAGGACAGGTTCGGTTCCTAATTGGGCTGGCGGGCCATGGCAAGAATGAAGGAGGAGAAGAGGTAGGAACGAGCAGACAGACAAGCTCTAGAGTAGACGAGGAAGCATGGCTGCAAACGAGCAAGGTGACAAAGTGGGAATATGGTTGATGAGAGTGATTGACGGCTTGCAGCCAGTGGTTACGAGATGCTACGGGTTGGTTGAGACTTGACACCAGTAGTGAGAAGCCATGCGCGGTTGAGAAGGACACCTTGAGGTCGAAGTTCAACGATAACAATAACAACAGCAACGACAACAACATCAACAACAACAACAACGACTACTACTACTACTACTACAACAAAGACAAAGAAAGACAAAGACAAAGACAATCACAAAGACAAAGACAAAGGCAAAGAGCAGGGCACGTTTCACAATTTGGTTGCAGTTGCCTCAGCCATGATGGCACTTGTTTCAATGCTGTTTTGGATCTAGAAGAAGTTCATGATGAAATTGAAGGGTTTTCATGCCTCCTTGGAAAACCGAATGAGACGTCCAAAAGAACGAAGGGATTGAGAACCTGTTGAAAGACCTTAGTACATCAGGGTGCGTGCGGGGCTCATCCTGAACGGAGGGCTTGCTGAGGAGGAGTGAGTGGAGGCAATGCAAGTGTTATGAAAAAAAGCTATTGCTATCTCTGGAGTGTTCAAAAATATTTATTTTTAGGAAAAAATAGGAATAAAATAGGACACCAAAATAGGAATAAAATAGGGCTGACAACACAAAATAGGAATAAAAGAGGATCATTGCCTCGGTCCACCAGACCTAGGTCCACTGGGGCTAGGTCCACCGGGGCTAGGCCTAGGTCCGCCAGACTTTTTCGTATTTTTTCCCTATTTGGGGGGGGGGTGCTATTTTTTCCTATTTTTCCTAATTTTTCATATTTTTCCATATTTTTTTTGGGGGGGGGGCGCTATTTTTCCTATTTTTCCTAATTTTTCCTATTTTTTCCTAATTTTTCCTATTTTTTCCAAATTTTTCCTATTTTTAATTTAAAACATAGAAAAATTAGGAAAAAATAGGAATTGAAAATAGGAAAAAATAGGGCGATTTTCGCACCCCCCCCAAAATAGGAAAAAATAGGTAAAAATTAGGAAAAATAGGAAAAATAGGCCAGGTCCACCGGGGCTAGGCCTAGGTCCACTGGGGCTAGCGCTTGACCTAGGTCCACCGGGGCTAGGCCTAGGTACCCTGGGGCTAGGTCCGCCAGACCTGGGTCCACTGGGGCTAGGTCCATTTTATGTTCCTGTCCTAGAGTGCTGCCATTCTTTTCCTTTTATTCCTTTCCTATTTCTAAATCCAGCTCTTTTCTTTTCCTATTTTTGAGACTCATCCTCTTTGTGTCCTTTTTTTTTTCCTATTTTCAGTTCCTATTTTTCCTATTTTATTCCTATTATTTTCCTAAAATAACTATTTTAAGGTTTTTCAGACATAGCAGGCAGCTTTATGTCATAATGCAAGTGAGTCTATGAGTTGATTTCGATTAACAACGCGCCACCCGACGTTCCCTTCAACACATGGAAGCACGAGTGGAGGATATGAAGGTCGTGATGTGATGCTCATGGCAGCAGCGCACGTGGAAGCTCCATCAGAAGGACCCTCTTCTAGAACACCTCGAAGCAGAAGAGCTTGAGACAACAACGCAGCGAGAATTTCAACAGTGGAGGGTGAGGAAGAGAAAAGGAGAGAGAGAGAGAGAGAGAGCAGAATGCAGTGTTGTATGGAAATTTGAGTGGAATGATGGCAAAACTTGAAGCACAAGCACAGAATTTGAGAAATGGGTGATGAGGAAACGGACTAGGGCCCAAGCTTATCACCGACTACTTGAAGATGTTCATGTGAAAACTGCCAGTGATCTGAGCTGAAAAAAGAACTCATCTCACTGAGGAGGAGTGTGTAAGATGTCAGTTTGCACTCAAAGCCTAGATGGACATGTGCCGATTCAGGACCGCATAGCCCCGCTTGCCTATATATATATATATGTGTGTGTGTGTGTGTGTTTTGGTGTGTGTATATATATATATATGTTTACCGTATAAAAATATAGATGGCTGTAATATTTTATGTTTCTATATTTCTATATGTATGAACTTGGAGCAGCCCACGGTCGCACAGTTTTCTAATAAGATGCCATAAAGTGGCCACTACCATCAGCGGACCCTTTGCCCACCAGTGTGCAGACTAGATGAAAGGAAACACTTTGAATGTTTCATCATCCTTGAACAGAATATTGTTGTCACCTTGAAATTGATGTAGTAACCAGTCTGCACTTCACTTCTTGAATGTTTAACTGGTTGGTTGGACCCTGTCTTGGCCCTAATTTCCCTTCGAACCACTTCGCAGCGCTTGTTTTTGCTGAGCCAGATCTGCTTTTATAGCAAACAGGAATCATCATGGACCAACTGAAGCAACTACAGGACAAGTACTGCGCAAAGATTGCCGGGTTTTGGGTGACAGCAAGAACCAAGGTGGAGTGAACATAACTTTAAAATAGTACCAACACCAACTTGTTGAGGGCCCGTGTTTTCAGGTAAACGGTAAACAGATGATATCCAAAGTCCACCTTTGGTAAAGATCTCAGCGATGTTATTTTTTCATCCTGAAACCACCATATGGCCATATGGATTGCCTCATCGCACAGTTTTATGTGTTGAACAGTCCAGTTCCAGATCCACTGTAGTTCCCATGGATTCCGCATTGCTGCCTTCCTGGAAACAATTGGCAAACCCCAAGTTGTTCAGTGTTTCATGAGGAGACCTTGGCATGGTTAGGAGGCTTCCAAGTGTTGTCCAGAACACCCCGTGATACCTAGATCTCGCCCAGGAAGAGTCCCACAATCGGCCGATTTTGCCGAATGAACTGGGCGAGGAGCTTTCGTCCAAGGAGCGCCTGGAGTCGGATGGATAGGATGGGAACCCACGTCCACCTGCCTGGATTTGAAAGCCCGAAAAGATGGGAACCAAATAAAGACACCCTAGGAATAGAGGACACAAATGTCCACCTCAACAGGTGCGCAGTGCAGGATTCACAGATTGTTTCCAAGCATCCTGCACTGTCTCAGAATATCTCACCATCACATGCTTTGTGTTTTTGATGTTTCCACAGTTTCGCTCATTCCTATAGAAAAACACCGTGGGTTGCTTAAAAAGGTGGGCAAGCTTGGCCATAAGGGTCAAGAACCCGGTGATGGAAGCTTTGGCCAGCCCAACAACACCCTTTTGCTGACGTGGATGTTGAATCACAATTGGCAACTGGCAGGCCAGTGGCACCCAAAGGAAGGACACAAAGGATGTTGATAGGGATCCACAAAGGGCTGTCCATCAAACCTTCCACTGTCCCCTTCCTTGTGGGAGAGCCGAAGCAAGAACTTGTCGGATCAGCCAGTGTCATGTTCAACCAACTGTGTGCTTGTCCTCAAGACCCCAAGCCAGAAGTTCTTGCCATCAATTTGTTGGGCCCAACATGGCGATGAATGGAAAGGCGAGTACTCTATAAGTTCTATTCACCAGAGGTGCCTTATTTGAAGCGACCCAGCCCCGAGAAACCCTGCGACCGTACGTCTACAAGAGACCTGGACCAGTGGCAGGAGCAAGAGATGCTGCGGAAGATTGGGGACGAAGTGAAAAGGCCAAGAAGGGATGCGGACGGTTGCTGGACCAGGGTTGACATGATGTGAAGCCAGATGTTTTCGTCATGTTTTGCTTTTCCAGAGTTGGAAAACAGAAACAATATACTATAAGTTGTCTCCACTGGAACAAGCAGCCCATCAATTTTCCCACGCTCAAGGGTCCTGGTCCAGGACCCTGTGCTATGTGGTAGCCAGGTGTTGGTTTGGGGATGCCAAGGGAGACTTCGACCGCTCTTACGGCAGGCAGGCCGCAGGCACGGGAACGGAGGTCTTGGTTGGCACGGTGGGCAATCGATTGAGCCACGGTTGATCGCAGAGCATTCCTTGTGTGTATATATATATATATTGTATTTTTATGTTGGATAATATAGATGTATATCAGCCATATAGTCTCACATTCTAGTTGCCCTGCTTGCTCCCCAAACGAGTTGGTCAGTGATATGGTCAGTGAAAAATGGTTAGTGAATGGTTGGTCCTCAGTGCTTCAGTAAGGCAATCGTCACCATCATGATCTTCCCGGATAGTGTCATTGAATATGTACTTGTTCAAGAGTCAGTGACAAGGTGCAAGGACATCGCTTGCATCCTTCAATTAAGTTTGGTTTTTCTTCAATGCCCAACTGGACAGGTTGACTGTGCTCCTCTTCGGGATCCTGGCACCGGGGGACCGACGGGTTTTTCACATCGTTTGTTTCCCACCGAAGTTCTGACTCAGAATTCGGTCCACCTACCAGGTCAAACTACTAGCCACATTCGTGAGACCTTCACCTCCGCATCGCAGGCTATTTGGGACACAAGATTTGGAGGCACTTGGACGAGCGTGCCTTTGGCGAAAGAGCCATCACGGAACCAAAGTCCGTTCAACGTATTTTATGTTACTAGTTTTGCTGGGTGGTGAGTGGTCAGTCTGGGATAGATATGGAAATGCTCCTTCGTTCATGCAAAAAGAAACAGCTACGTGCGCACCTTGGAAGGAACAGACGAAGAGTTTTGCATTCATCGTCCACCAACATCCAGTCTTTGAGCACTGTTTGTTTTGTGTTTTTGCTGTTTTAATATGATATAATATGATGTTACGAACGGGACCTACTCAGGTCCAGCAAAGATCTCAAATCACCCAGATGATCCCAGATGTTTCGTGTCCTTCTTGGCAGGTTGGCACTATATAATTGTGCAAGCTGATCATTCTGTTTGGTTGAAGTTCGTACATGCAGTGACATGCACACATGATTCTCCCTACCATTTGGCTTTTGGGAATTTCATGTGCGCTGAACAGAGGGATTGGACAACATCTCTCTCGGTGTCCAGATTGTCGGCCCATCGGAAGGTTTTGGGGGTTGTTGGCCGTAGCTGCCACCCTTCAACAGCTGGAAAAAGAGGTGGCACGGCCACGAAGTCACATTTGTTTGGTGCTTCAACATGTTTATATACAGTCAACCACTTCAATCAGTTACCACCACTTTGTAACTCAATGCATGCATACACGCGTGCTTTCCTACATGCCTACATTCCTGCATGCATGCATGCATGCATGCATGCATGCATGCATGCATACAATACATAGATACAGAGAATAAACTGTATTATGTAAGTTTATGTAAATATGTATCTATGTTTTTAAGAATTTGCTGCACTTGTTCCAGAGCCTGTGACCAGCTATATTCATTCAGTCTTGGCCAACAATCCGCAGTTTACCAACATGGATACACATGTTTGATATTGTTCTTACACATGATGGGTCGGGGTCAAGATTTAAAAAAATGTAGGATCGCCGGACATCATATCAACCGAGCTGCTTGTTCGTTGCGTGATTTGCCAACCCAACATTCCCCATAGCCGCTATTCGCCAGCCCTTTGACCCATAGCCAACTGAGGTGCCAAGAACCTTTGTCATCAGCGATTTGTGCAATTCTCCTGCCACGATACCACGATGTGCGCAGCTTGGACAGCTTGGATGGCACAGTTTCTGCATTTGGTCAGTTATCGGTTGTGCATATCGTGCTTTCAAGGGACTTGACGTAACTTCACCAAGCCTATTGGGATCGGCGATGAGGCCTGAAAGGCAAAGGTCCCCGAATCGATTTTTTGAAAATGTTTATAGAAAAGATGTTGCAGTTGCACTTGCAAGGCACTAGCTGCTCATTTCGGTCTCTTGGCTGAAGTCAGTCTCTTTGCCACCAGGAGACATGCCCTCGCCAGATGCCACTTCCAAGGGAGACCCGACAGACCTACACTTCAACAACCTTGACGCTGCATCCACCAGGCGGTTGATCATGCGTATTTCAATAGCTTGCGGCTCAAAGTGAGAACCATTCACCCAATTTCACCCAACCATTTGTTTCCAGCGTTTCAAATATCTGAAAACGGCCACAAGCACGGAACCTTGCGGTTTGGATGATGCGACCATACGGATCAGATATGATCAGATCTACTCAGTGGGTATCCAGGCTCGAAAATTGCTCGTTTCTGCCGTCATCCACACACCTAGCCGGCCGAGCCAACTGCTTTTTGGGTGATCCTTTTAGAAGCTGTTGAACTCCATTGAGGATATCACATCAGGTATCCAAACATTTGTTACCTGTTCCTTGACGTCTTTACTGTTGCTGTTGTACCCAAACATGCTTCCCAGTTCCTGGTGGTCCACCCTGGTGATTTTCCTGCATGTTTCAAGGGATCGAGCTGGACAAGATCGGCTTTGGCGCGTTTTTCGCCCTGGAGCTGCACGAATGCCCCGACGGTTCAGGCGGATGCGGTCGACTGGGTGACTGGGTGCGGCGGTGCCGCTGAAGTACCCGGTGGAACACCGAAGGCGGTGCTGCATGGTCCGATCTGGTCCGATCACACAGTACTTGGCACAAAGTCTCCAAAGGTTTAGGGCAAACTGTTGGAAGCGATGTGAAGTACATCCTCCACAGGCCATCAGGACGTCGTAGGCATGTTTTTACCACCCAGATGTTCGTGGGGATTTCTTTCGTTCATCTCACCTGGGAGCCTCCAACCTTTGTGATTGTTTCGTTCCGTATCCCTGCATATGAAACAGCGAAGTCGCGCATAGCCGCCACCTTGTCAAATTCAATGTGGGTTCGAAATATATGGTTATTTATATTGCTTATATACATATATAGTTATATATAGTTGCTCATTGCTCTAGCATTTGGTGGCATGTGGTACAACAAATTACAGTACAAGAAAGAACTAAGAATTCTTTATTGTCTCCACCTTGAGACCTTGAGTTTTTTTCCTTGAAGACCAGAGCTTTCCACAAGTTGCTGGGGTTTGGGGTGTCCTTATCACTATCCTTATCAGGTATCAAAGCAGTCCTAGTCACAGCCAGGCTCTCACTTCGTGAAATTCTACTACAATCCAGAGCCTGATCTTGGGGCCCGCCTCCAAGCTGGTTCGACATCGGTTTCGGAGCGGGACAAACATGAAGAGATGGGAACGAAGGGAACTGCGTGCGGCTGGAGGCTGCTGTTGTCTTTTTTTTCGAATCTGGGGGATTTATGATGTCCCCGAATTCTTCAGAAGGTGGCCAAAGGCTCAGGTATCCATCCACCAGGAAAAGATTTTGCACATGCACTACATTGTGGGTCACATTACCATTCAGGTTGCCGATGTTAAAAGTAGGCGTTGGTTAAGAAATCAATGTCCGTGATCTACTTTATCCACTACTTGCAGTATCTACTAGCCTTTATCTGCACTCCAGTACACCAACATGGGAGTGAAAGTAAAACGTTGGTAGAGGAGATAGGTCGGTTCTCAAGCAAGTGGTAAGAGGCTCATGCCCCTGCTGTGAAGTCAACAGACACCCTAACCTTCAGGAGTGTTTAGTTGTTTCGATTTTGTGCTCTAAGGTCCTTAGTTTAAAGAATCTTTGCTCAGTCAACCTATAGATTGGAATCTTTTTAGGGCAAAGTACTTTGCTCCCCAAATTTGGGTGTTGAGACATTATGTTTGGTTGGATCGAACCGAGCCATTACTCTGCCCTTATAGGGGATGACGCCAGCTGATGAGAAAATATCAGCGGATGGTAATTTCATGTAATTTCAGGTCCTCGAGTCATTCCTGCATGTGCTAGCCGGGACTCCAGCCACTCAGCCTGGACTCCCAGTCATGTCCTCAACTCGTGATAAGCAGTTCTTCCCAAGGCGCCGTCCTACGAAGGCTTGCAGCCGTTGGTGCTTCCCCTAGGCTCGGCCATGGGTCCCGGCGGCTTGGGGTGGAGTGAGCAAGACCGAAGGTGACCGGCCCATTGTTCAACTGTGGGAGTCAGTGTTGGCGTGCTCCGTGCATGGCAGAGCAACCCTTCGAGATCTCACCAGGTCGAGAAGAGAAGATACGGCCTATCAAGGAGACCGCGTTTCGCTTGCTTTGGTTGTGTGGAAAGCAGATACACACTGGTTTGCCTAATTGAGCCAATACATATATATATATATGTACAAATATATAAATATATAATATATATATAGATATGAGCAACCACTTTTATTTAGGCTCTACTAAAGTAGTCTACCGCATGCTCTATTTGCTTGTCTATCATCAGTATTCGCTTGTGAACGAGATAGGCCCCCCCACATAACAAGAGATACTTTTGCTTGATATCACCAAAGTAGTCTGAACAAGATAGATAGTGTGATTTGCTACTAAAGTAGTCCGAACGAGATTCTCTGACATGACCTCCTGCTTAAGTAGTCACTAGTCTAAACGAGATAGGGCCCCCGCATAAGAAATGATTTGAGCTAAATACAAATACCAAATAGATGCCGTCGCACATATACAGAGAGATTCACTTGACTATCTATTTGTAGCGCCGCAAAGTTTCTGGATGTTGCATGTTGAATTCAGCATCGTTGCTAAAGACCTCCTCCCATGGCCTTTGTCCTCTCAAATAGTTGTTGGGTCAGCCAAACTCGAGGGTTGCGGCGTTCGTTCTTTTGAACTGTAAGTATTTAATTTAATCTAATTTAATTGAAATTTGTTACTACTAGTAAGGCACTTGTTACTAGTAGCGATGCACTTGTTCCTAGTAGCTTCTTGTTACTACTAGTAAGGTGTTCGTTCTTTTGAAATTATTCATTCCCCCACCAATCCACTTTGGACAGTAAACAGGCCCAATTCTTGGATCGAAGGCAGTCTGGGATGAAAACACAAACATGCTGCAGTTGTTTTGAAAAACCGTCAAATCCTCCGCACGCGAGCTTGAATCAGCTTGCCTCTTTGGGGAGTCAAATCGCACAAGGCAGTGAACATGGTTGGTGATTTGGTCAGTCTGAAGGAGCGCAAAGCTGCACCTGGGATCGTCAGCATTGCTGATGTGCTGATGCTTAGGGTTGACTAGGCATGCACTTGGGCACACCTACCAAACCTCTACATCCCAGTAGTCCATGTCTCATCGACATTTCGGCAGTTCTGGCACTCAATTTGGTCAGGACTGTGACGTAGGCAGCATACCTTTGCAGCTGGGCAAGCAGATTAGGAATGCGGGCTGAAATGCTGCTGGCCTTTGTGAGTGGAATAGGTTTTCAAAGGTGGGTCAAAACTCATGTCATTGTGTTTGGGGAAGGTGTGTATATAGAGGACTTATATAGTATATAGTTTGGGGATGAACAAACAAGCAACAAGCTCCACTGCCATTTTGAGATGGAGTCCTTCAGTCTTCACCACTAAAGCGGTCTGGTTTTCGGAAAGAGCCAGCACAACACCCCGTGCGTTGGAGTGGAGGGTCGTCCAACGCAAGCCAGCGGAAGGACCAATGTGATGGGATTTCATGATATCATTTGATCATTTCATATGGTTTTGTGAAGTCATACGAACTTTTGGTTCAATTTTAAGTGATTGCTTGTTTGGCCATAGGGGACCTATCATGGAGATCGGGGGAGCTACCAATGTCAGCATTGCAAACATCCGCTGATTGGCCAGCGGATGTTTGCGATTCCCTGCGTCGTGTTTGGTGGTTTCACGATCTTTGCATCTGATTGTTGGCATGTTGTAGCACATGGAGCATGTGCCATCCTGCAACAGTTGTTGTGCAACATGTGTCCAATTTCTTCGGGTCTTTAAATTAATGACATGTCCACTCTAGGATGTCTAAAGATTGGGACAACAACGGCACTTCAACCTCATTCAGGCACCTCATGGAGGACCACTGCCGAATTGAGGGTCTTGAGGAGAGCTTCGAGGTGGGCCAGATCGCTGTGCAGATGAAGAGAGCATTGACCTCAACATGTACTGATATAGGGGGAGCTCCAAAAGCCACTGGAAGAGGAAATATCAAACCGCAGCGGTGGGAGGGTCTTACCAAACCACACTCAAACCAGTTAAAAGATGTCAATAATAAATTGAAGTAATTCGTTCGGGACACGTTTCACCGTTTGTCTTGTTGAGATGGGTGTGGAATCAGCTGATCCAAACAGATCAAACTTGTGGGATCGGTGTCAGTTACCATGCCAGTTCACACATATTATTACAGATATATATATAGATAGATAGATAGGATGATAGGACAGTAAATGTAGCCCTGTAGGTCCGGGGTCCTTAGTCTTCCGAGAGGCTTGGGAGGTAGCACCTCCAAACCTGAATAGGACATGGATATTTAAACAAAGTTGGGACCCAAAGCTGTTTGTCGGTCTTATGTGGGAAACTCATGTATTCCGTGCGTAAATAGTCAGGCTATCCTTGCAGGAAAAAAGAAGCAAGATAGCGTGACTAAGTGCCTTGGCCTTGTTGAACAAGTTACTTGCTTGGACACTGTCATTGCCCCTTCAGTTTCTTCAGGACTTCGTGAAGCTCCTTGGCCGTGCTGATTTGGGGCCTACTCGCAGCGATTTGTTGAAACTCCTTGAGGATGGCAGGCACATCGCAGCGAACACGGCAGATCGCAGTGCGAACGTGTTCTACTCGGAGAGACTATTGCAAGCAACATCGAACAACAATATTGTTCTATGTTGGACGACATCCTGCAACGTGAGATAGGATCCAAAATGTGCGGTGCATGTTCATGCAAAGCACACAAAGTTTAGTGATTGTTTCAAATGTGGTGCAGAAAAAACTTGTCTATCGACACTCACCATGTCCTTTTTGATATGGCATTTAGTAGGCAGAGGAAAGCCTTTGACAATGTGGTCCTTCAATTCTGCTGTGATTTGCCACTTTTGGGCGAAGGCCAAGGGGGAACCCATTGTCCTTATACAGTTTATTTGTGGATTCTTTACAGCATCCCCAATGGTCTTGACAACGTTAAGAGAAATCTCTTTTCGCCAGCGTCACTGGGTGTTTGTCGCAGGAATGGATGGCACGACTTCAATGCATCTTGGCCCACTTTGCTGCAAGAATGGGTGGCACGTTGCAAGTATGTGCCAAATACCCAAGAACCTTATTGAGCCTTACCTGTGAGTACCAGCTACTGTAATTTCCGAAATAGGCAACTTGTAACTCGAGTTGTTTTCACGAATTCACTTGTCAACTGAGTTATGGTATAATATATGCACACGCAAAATGAGTTGGGTTCTCAAACTACAACAAGCACTTGGTAGGCAGCCATGTCTTCAGAGACTTCCGAATGGTATGATCCTATGCAAAACTTACGACAGTTCACCAACAAAATCCGATGCTTATGACCTACAGCAGAGTGAACCATATTTGGTCGATAGGATTGGCCTCGGCCTCGCCTGTTTCAAAGGGAAAGAGGGAACTGAAGGGAAAGATGTGGCTCGATTTATCAATATCTGGCCTGGCACATATCTTTTGTGAGGCCGTGAACGCTTTATGTTCTCTTAGACTGGCCTCACAGCGGGATCTAGGGCCTGGGGGGCTGCACATGACGGACGTTATTTGAAGGTTTAGTAGCTTCTTGTTCCTAGTAGTAAGAATGCTCCTAGTAGCGATGTCAGGAGCCCCTAGTAGCGTCCTTGCTCCTAGTACTAAGGCCAGGAGCCCCTAGTAGCGTCCTTGCTCCTAGTAGTAAGGCCAGGAGCCCCTAGTAGCGTCCTTGCTCCTAGTTGTTGTTTTTCTCCACTGGCGGATAGTTCTTAAAATGGAAAATACCCTTGCTCCGTTGATAGCAGAGACACCCGATCACGTGGGGCGGTCATGTGAACTTCCGTCGGGTTTGACTTGGACGCGGTGTTTTCTCGTGCAAGGTGGCATGGAAAAAGGAGGCACAATGACAACTGCAATTTTGGTGCCATGTCTCTTGCCTTTTTCCATGAATGATCACAAATTTTCGCAGCCATCCTCTTCAGGGCCTACCCACTGAACACAGCAGCTGGCCCTTTCAGGCGAACGAAGGTTTCAGGCGCGAACCGAAATGGCGACCAGCTTCAGCTGTTCTATCAAGCACTGGTACCTGAAAGAGGCCAACATGGCCAGGCAGCTGTGCCATACGACAGTGAGACAATCAGCTTAAGATGTTCAAGCGTTCAAGGTGCTTGAAGGCCAATTGATGTCCACAGTATTCGGTGGACCGCTGTATTTCCTGTATTGATTTGTTGCTTCGCCTTTGAAACACCTCTCCTTTGCTTCCAAACATTGCCCCAAAGCATTCTGGTCCCCGCGTGTCATTCACGGACGCATGCCCCTCCCTTCGCCTTCCCATCTTCCCGGCTCGGTTCACGTGTTCGGGGAACTCGGGTGATGTGAGGAATGGAAGGAGCTCTATGAAGAGGCCTTTCACAGCTTTGATCAAAATGGCGATGGCCTGCGACCCGGCGGAATTTTGACGCTTGGGTGTTTCAGGATTCGCTCAGTTTGTTTATTTCTCGGGGAAGCCAACTAGGTTGTCCTCCACTGTCCTTTGTACTGGCTTCGATGTTAATTGTTGTGTTGCGGAGTTTGGTGTAGAAGATTTGTGTTTCAGTGTCAGTGACATACTTTAGAAGGTATGAAGAAACACAAAGAGTGTAGAGTCTGATGCATGTCCAAAGAGCCTTCAGGTGGTACTACAGTGGTACAGAACAGTAGCCCAATTTGTGAAGGTTGTCTAGCATTATTTGTTTGCATTTTCCGATCTTCCCGATGATCCTCCTTTTCGTACTCGCCATAACCTTTACCAAAAGGTTAAGAAATTCATTCGCATGAAGAAGTCGCTCGATGAATTGGCCTTCGACTGAAGATATAGGTGCCGATAATTCACGTTCCTCATATATACCGTGTCTTATACCGGTATTGTGAGCGGTGGTTGTGCGTGTGTTGTCTTACGTCTTGTTGTGTGATATAGTTGACCCTCGAGTACCCCACGAAGTGGAAGGGCTGTGAGGGGCGAACATCGTGACCGCGAGATGTGTGTGTTGTGTGTTTGTTTGTTTTAGCCCGGGGGGGTAGGCCGCTAGAAGAGGTCTGCTACTAGGGAGGTACGGACGCTACTGGACGCAGGATAGCCAAGGCTTTTTCAAGGAACTCCGGTGCGGGGAGCTTCCTTGAAGCACTAATCATATTGTTCCTTGCTAGTAACAAAGGGCATCGCTACTAGGAGCAAGAAGCTACTAGTGGCTCCTGGCATTACTACAAGGAACAAGAAGCTACTAGAAGCAAGAAGCTACTAGGTTGGAGGTAGATTCAATCGTGTTTTAGCCGCAGCATTGCGTACGGGAGGAGCTCTTCCATGGCCCTTCCTTCTCACTTGCTGATTCTTCCCAGTGCTGAGGCTGTGCAAGGCTGAAATGCAGGACAGATGTGGATGAAGGGTGCTTGAACAGTGGCTCATAACAAAATGCACGTTGATTGACGTAAACATATCCGGTGGAATTCATGTTGCTGTCAATGCTTATTGGAAGATTTGTTAGTTATATACATTATATGTATTTATTAATCTATTATGTATGAAGCACCCAATGCGCTTGGCACTTGTGAAACAATACTCGTCCACAAAGGAACTGTTTGACGGGGAGGACGCTTTCTCAAGGGTGTTACGTGTAGCATGTATATATTATATACATATAATAGTGTTTCTACTAGCTTCTTGTTACTACTAGTAAGGCACTTGTTACTTGTAGCGATGCACTTGTTCCTAGTAGCTTCTTGTTACTACTAGTAAGGCACTTGTTACTAGTAGCGATGCACTTGTTCCTAGTAGCTTCTTGTTACTACTAGTAAGGCACTTGTTACTAGTAGCGATGCACTTGTTCCTAGTAGCTTCTTGTTACTACTATACATATAATATACATGTGGGGAACGTATTTCCACACAGACTCACCTCTCTGGAAGTAAGTTGTATTTTCCGCAGGGAAAGCAAATGAAGCTTCAGAGACTTCCCTCCTACTAGGAGTATATCAACGATTTCGCTTGTTTGGGAGAATGCTGTCATTATCATTGGAGTTTCAAGTCGAAGCAGCGGACACTAGCAGCTTGATCTGGGATGAAGATGTGTTGAGATTCCTTTGCCTAGTGAGTTGATGAACGGCAGAGTCTACCTCTATAGACCATGCAAGCGCTCCTGCTTCAATTGCGAACCGATGATAGCACAAGTAAATAGAAGTTTTGAGAGATCAAAGCACCATAAAATACCTATGATAAGCGGTGATAAGTCTAATATATTTGTTCTATATTTGTAATTACTATATAGAGATTCAATGTAGTATTTTTTCCTGGGAACCCCAAAGCTAGAAGCAATCGATGACACTTGCATGCACCGGGATATGATTCGATGCTTGATGTTACACCTCTGATGTTTGGTCAGCCGGCGTTGCAGGATGCATTTTTCAACTGGTACGGCGTCCGTGGAAAGAGACCTGGTAAACGAGGAGGTGGCATGCAAGCGAGCTAGGACACAAAATCCCGTTGATGCAACATGTGATAGTAGCAAGCAAGGGTCATCATAAAGAGAAGCTGACTTGAACTCTGATTGCTACCTATTATTTATCCGTTTGGACCACCAACCCAGGTAATTCTCTAGGTTCCTGGAGATGTTTTCTCGTTTGCCTGGGGGAGGTCTCATATTAGATATGTAATACAAAATACGTAGGTGTGATTGGTACTTGATTGTTTCATCCACCCGGCAGTATTCTTGGCACGTGTTGCACGATTGTGGCGAATGATCCTCTTTGTCCTGTGGTGCAGAGCCTCCGATCAGACCACCTGGTTTCGTGGGAATAGCAGCCAGCGAATCGAACACTCACGATTGAATGGTTGTGAGTAGCTTCAAGTTTTTGAGATGTCTACATTTGCATCCACATCATCCCAGGCTTACAGGGCTCATCAGGGCTTCAGGTCCACCACTGTGAACCGGCGTTGGGGTTCATGACAGTGATTTGTTCTCGAAAAACTTCGTCGGACATGTGTAGTCCTATTGGTTCTACTCATGGTTCCGGCACATTTCAACAAATATTAGGCTTGAACTAGCCATGGTGGTGCTTTGGAGCATACCTTGTGGGAACCCCATTTTCGCACAAGCACAAGGCGAGCATGATGGGCTAGCCCAGGTTGATCCATCAGGTCCATCAGCACTTTTCCATGGCTTCACACCAAGGAGTGTGCGTCTCCAAGTTGATTTGTCCCATCTTTAGCTTGCAATTCTCACAGTTGAACTATTGGTCCCATATTTGCTTCCTTCGTCCCATATTCTTGGTCCCATCGGGCCCATCAGTTGATTTGATTCCGTTCCAATTCTCATAGCTCACTCCCAAGGATCACCGATCTCATCTTCCACCTGGTGGATCGTGAGCCCGAGACAGATGCCCTCTCCAAGGAGGCGCGGAGACCGACCATGTCGTTCGACTGTGTCGCCCAAATACGGCTTTGCCGCACCAGTCATGTCGCCAGCCTGATGTAGCTCATGATGACATCGGGCTGGAGGCTAGCGCTTTCAGAAGCGAGGGGTTGTGTTCTGGAAGACTATGCATTTGTCAGGATATAAGCTTGGTCAATTCACGCTCCAACGCCGGAAAATGGCATGGGAGAATGGTTCCTGAATGAAGATGTGTTTCAGGGGATCATGCCGAACGTTCCATGCGAAAGTGACTCGGAGCGGTTTTCAAACAGAAGTGCTTGGGTGAACTGGGGGTGCCACCCAGTCGTGTGTTCACGGATCCAGGCCAAGCTGCAGGATCTCAGGGTTGGTTTCTCATAATTCTTGACTAGAAGTTTACATGCAGTGCTTTTGCACATTAGGAGTCAGTGTTCTTATTGTACTCAGCGCAGCTTTCCGTGCTGAAGTCTTCAAGGATCAACATCTAGGGCTCAATCACTTGCTGTGGACTGAATTACGGTTCCAAGCTGGCAAGTGAAGACCTCGAACTTGCAGAAGGCAACAAGCTCGGTAGTTTTCTTGTGCATGGCAGCGGCACGTAACCGAGACCTCAATAATGCGACTTTGGGCTCGGCTGAAAGCTTCAAGGCTGAAAGTGGTTTTTGTACGTTTTTGTCAATGTACACACTTGCGGCACAAGCAGCTGCCAATCCTGGCAAATGGCTTTACGCTGTCCTGTGGTGGCTTTTGCGTCGAAGTGTCCACTGCAATCAGAATCAAAAATCCACGCCATGTCAGTCGGGTTGCCTCGGCCGTCATTTGATACCTGCTGCAACCATTTGTAGAGCCTTTTTGGTTTCTTTTTGCCGATGTGCCCATCCGTTAGATGTGTTTTTAGCTTAATGCTGCAATTACACGGCCAGGATGTCTACCTTGCGATGTTCGCCCTGGTTGGAGTGCGTGGCAGTATTTCTTCCAAGACCGTCAACAAAGACGTTCCTTGGCCCCAATCATCTATCAATAGGCCAAGCATACGGACGACGACGGGTCCTATGGTGCTCCGTTTCTGATTTGTCGTTTGCAGTGTTTTTCCCTTCCCCACTCCTTTGCAGCTGAGACAGTGATGGGACCATTAAACAAAGAGATGGTTTCTGGTTTCCTGAATTGAGACAATCTGATGTGAGGAACTGATGTTTGATGTATTGAAGACATGGTGACACTCAGTGACTTTGCTTTGCTGGAGAATAATGTGTTAGCCAAAGTTCCACGGTGTATTCTTATCATTGTTTGTGGAAGGAAAAGCGCCTCGAAAATGTCTTTTGCTAAGGAGAGCAGGATCCTACCAAAACCTTGGAAGATTTGTCTTCCTGCCAACCCGAGAATCAATATGTATATATATACATATATTAAATATATATATATATACCTGGAGCCTGACTAACCTCTGTTTTGATAGGAAAAGACCATGTTTTGGATAGTTAATCCTCCAAAGCAGGGGTCACTCAAGCTCCAGGTATGTATGCATCCCATCTCACATCTCCTAACCCCGTCGGGGTCTTTGCATCCAGTCAATTTGACCGCTCCAAGAGCGCCCGCGCCTTGGTCCTCACCAGGTTCTGGTGGATATCTTGCTAGATGATCCCAACCAACGGAGTGGTGGTGGCGTCACGATGCTGATGAGTGCCGCCAACACAGGTGCTACCGGCTGCAAAGGCTGATGGAAATGGATCAAAACATCTCGAAACCAGTGGCGTAAACTGTGCTTGGTACCAACGCCCATGTAAGTGCAAGGAACTTCTTGTGGGAGCTACAGGGGTACTGGGTTTGGAAGCAAACCCACGCGGCACAAAGAGCGCACTAAATCACTAACCTAACTTCACCAGCCATGATCAACGGTTGAATGCAGCTGGTGGGCTGCCTGTGTGGCCCACGGCGAAGGCACTGGTCGAACTACAATGACCGAGCAGTGCTCAAGGAAAGACGATCATGAACAGTCCCAATGCTGGCTGCTAACATGTTACCCGCGATTCTTTTGGGAAATGGACATGCTTTGTGCAACTACCAGGAGGGAAGGGATCACACATGTCTGCACATCACAGAACCAACAACAATCAATAGTACAATAAATTATTGGAGTATAAACGATTGGAGCATAAATGATTGGAGTATGTTTTTTTGCATCAAATCAATGAGCATCAAGTCCAAATAACAAAAATCATATTATCACTTTTTGCCACAATTGTTTGCTTAAGAGAACATCCATGTCCTTCTTCTATTCGACTCAAGAAAATACCAACTGAAACCTATACAAACCAATCAAAATGTACCAACAGAACAATCCAGACTCCAGACCAATGACGGTTTGCAACAACCTTGAGAGGGTACCAAAATACAATTTTGTTACCAACGTATTATTGGTCATTGGTTCTGAACATTGTGTATTTTTGGCACCATCTCAAGAAATCACACAGGTACCAAACAAATAATCCAAACCAAAGAAGGCCGGCAAAAACCTCTAGAGGTTAAGTTACCACAATGCAAAAAAGAACATATATTTTTGTTTGTCGTCGCGGGTATTTGCTGACAAGCAGTGGGATTTGATGGACAAGTCAGTAGTATGATGTTCATTGGGTTGATGTAGAGGAGCTGTTCTTTTTTGAAAATACATCTCATTCAATTGACTCAATGAGTAGCACACTTACGTTGCTGTGTTTCGACAAGCTTGCGTGAGCTCAAAAGATTGAAATTTACATCATTTGCTTTAGCAAAGTGAGCATGGTGATGGCGTTGGCCTTTGAAGACAAGACATTACGAAACAATGAGCGTCACATTGGGACAAGGTGACCATTCATGAACAAAACATATCGATTATCGAACCATTAAGACTTATGGTGAAGCCAGGAAGGCTTTTTATGATGCAAGACCACAATTTTGTGCTGGGGCTCATGTGAAGAACCTTTCGTTTACAACGATCCTATTTCTGATCTACTAAGGGTGTCAAGTGTATTATATATATATAGTTTACTGTTTTGGTGCACACTTATGTTTCCGACACGCATTGTTTTTTTTTGCATACGACACTCATTGTTTTTTGGCATAGACAAGTCATGCCAAAGAGGCTTGCTTTGCACGATCATCTCTTCAGAGGGCGTTTTGTTCTCAACATTGAATAACTTTGCTCATGTAAGGCGCTTGGTCTTGCCTTTGAATCCTGACCACCTTCACATATGGTGACAGTAGTTGACTCTGGCATGACCCAAGATTGTCTTTGTTGCGGACGGTGAGCCCTGGGACCCCTGCGGACCAAGTTGTACCATGGGGCGTCGTCGTCAGCTGAGGTGATCTAAATCGGATCCGGACGCTGGTGCAACAGGGCGCAGAGGTCAACGCTCAGGACGACTTCGGTGGCCTAGCGGCGCTTGGGCACTGGGGAATGGTATCCCACGGCTCAGTTCAGATGCCTATATACAGTGGACTGCAAGAATCAAGACATGTTGGCCTCTATCACCAATATTCCTCCATGCGGATGGGTAGAACCCTTCGCTAGCCTTGAACCACTGAGGTTGGACTTCCTTGCGTTCCTCGGAGTGAATTGAGAACTGACAGCAACAAACTGTTTGTTTTGGTATTGCCGGCTTGAGTTCATGCAAGATGTTGCAATTGGAATCTTGATTGCATCACATTTCACTTAGGGCTCGGTCCTGCCCAGGTCCGGTTTGACTGAACCTTCTTGGTGGTTTCCCATAACCGCTGCCCTGGATCTATAGAAGTGCCCTTTCAACTGTTTCAAGTGGGGTTCTAACCTCACCTTGAGCTACATAAGTGAGGTGAGTTCAGCATGTGTAACTTGTTCATCTCTATGTTTATAATATATTAAACCACCCCCTGCTGATCCCCATGCATGTTGTGACAGCAACAGCTCCACTAGATGAAAGCGGTCGGCTTCCAAGATTCCGGACACATAACAACAGATAGGAACCAACTTGGAAGACTTAAATCCACTTAATCATGAATTAGACAATTACTTGTGGGGTGACTAAGATTAGGTCGATGATGTCGATTGGTGAGTTCATCGGATTGGCGTGACCTTGCACCCGTGATGCTCCCTTTGTCAAGGTTGATGTCGCTAATTTGGGTGCAATGAATATTGCATCATGTATCATCCGAACTGGGGATCAGGCTGTGATATCCAAGTTGCTTGCAAGGCTTGGTCTATCAAAAGGCCAACCTCATGAACAAAAATACACCAGCATCGACCCCAAACAGCAGCAAGCGAAGTGATCTCAGCCCAGCATCCAGACAAAGGGAGACAAAGCAAAATCATCTCAGCCCAGCATCCAGACAGGGGAGACAAAGGGAGACAAAGCAAAATCATCTCAGCCCACCATCCACACACGCCATGACAGAGAAGGGGAGACGAAGGGAGGCAAAGCAAAGTCATCTCACCCAGCATCCAGACACGCCATGCGAGACAAGGGAAGACGAGGGGAGACAAAGCAAAATCACAGCCCAGCATCCAGACATGCCATGGGAGACAAAGAGTGACAAAGGGAGAAAAAGCAACATCTCAGCCCAGGATCCAGACACGCCATGGGAGACAAGGGGAGACAAAGGGAGACAAAGCAAAATCAATCCACAAGGGGAGACAAGAAGTGATCTCAGCCCAGCATCCAGACACGCCATGGGAGACAAGGGGAGACGAAGGGAGACAAAGCAAAATCATCTCAGCCCAGCATCCAGACACGCCGTGGGAGACAAGGACGGGAATCATCTTGGCCCAGCATCGTTTCTATGCAAGAATTGAGAACCCCTCACAGCAAAGCTGTTTGGTGAAAAAGATTGTGTTTTCGTAGCCTGGAAGCCAAGCTTTTGTTGCTGACAACAACCCTCAATGTTTTTGGGTGCACTCAAAACATTCCAGTGTTCGCATCGTGCTCACATCGTGTTCACTGCCATGTCTTTTGAAACTGATTGTCCTCCTTCCGGGTTTGACCTGTCAGATGGACCTCTCATGACCTTCCCACTCGGAGGGCGGATCCAGGCTTTGCCGTTCGGAAGGGCCATGTGGAGGCGGTGCAAGAGCTCATTGAAGCGAACGCGGATGTACCTCGTCGGCAGCGAGGGTACGAGCCAACGAGTCGTTGGCAAGTGTTTTCGGGATGGGTCCAAAAACATCCAAAAACCATTGTGGTTTGACAAAACGTTTGTTTGTTGTTTGTTTGTGTACCGAATCTCAGAACTTGAGACACAAAATGCAAAGTTTCAAAAACAATAAGTCATGCATTTGAAAAACGGTCTATTTGTGATTAGTGGTGTCATGTAGAAGTGGTTTCAAACACAAAAGGGTGTGAATACCTTTGATTGTAGGATATTGTAGGTGTCTCAACAATACAGTGGAACTATCAGCATGTTTTTCTCTTTTGCAAGTGGGTGTAGGTCGCGTTTTTGGTCTATTTATCAAACCGCAGTCAGCCACTCAAGCCAAAGGATTGTGGCAACTTTGGTAAGACTACACTGCTTGGGACAAGCCTGGACAGAAACGACGGAATCAACAGAAGAGCCATGAACCAGTTTGAAGGATCGTCGTTGTGTCAGGTCCTTATTTGCAAGACGGTGGCCAACAACTCTTGAGTGACGGTCGCCAAACGGATACAGATAGTTTCATACTTTCCAAAAAGGCAGGAATTGTTCCTACTGCCAACTGAGGTTTATCATTGTTGTTTGGGTCTACAGAGCCTACCGCCATTCTGAGGATGTGTTGGTGGATCCATGTGGAACAATTATTTTTGAATCATGAGAGCCCATGACGTGACTCACAACAAAACATGTGGTTGTTGCACCCGAAAGTTATTGCATTAACTCAAAGATACATGATAGAACCCAACAAATTACACAATGATGTTTGGGTCTATTAGTTAGCTCGTTGGCGAACGCAGCAGACAAGACAAAGAATGAACCGTTTTGTTTAAAGTTTGTTATTAATGTGTCTATATATTCACTGTATTTTTTGTTTGTTTGCCCATGTCATGATTCTCGCCTTCCTCCTCTCCGTCTCCCGATTCTGTGTCTGGTCACTCCCATATCATTGATGCTGATACTGTATCACCAACACACTTGTCAGGAAGATTCAGATCACCAATGCACTCGGAGCACCAAGTTCCAAACCTGGGTCACCAATCTTCATATCGGGACTAAACCCTTCCTGAGCCAAGGTGAACCTTTGCTCCGAGTCGGGCCGAACGCCTTTGATGCTTACCAGCTCAATGGTTTGGAATGGGAGCTTAGATAACCAAATCCATCAAAATAGGGCTTCCTTAAGACCTGATACACATCGATGACCACCCACCGTTTTTCAAGACGTGGATATGTTTGGTGAGTACTGGGAAATTGACCATAGGACCATAGGGGATTTGGAGCACAGGATTTGGTTCCTGTTTTTGTTGGAAGGGGTGCACGTTGTCCCAGCTTGTAGGCAAAACTTGAAGCAGCAGTGCTTGGTAGATCACACCGCCCATGATTTGTTTCAAAGCACGGGAAACATGTTGACTTATGTAGGTGGGACCTGGGCCTGGATGGTCAATATCTTCCATGAGGAAGAGTACGGTTTGCTCATGTTTGCTAACATGGGTATACACGCCCCAAACTATATGAAACTCATTGTTATAAGATACTTGCCAGTCCAACCTGATCTTAGCTTGGGAACGGACTGGTTGTTTGATGTTTTTTGACCGCGTCGGGCAGTATGTATTGAACTGATGTTTTCCTTGTCAAGTCGACCGAGTCAACCTTGTCTCCCCCCTCACACATTTCATTGACATGAGATGATGTTTATGTTTTTTTTTCTCGGGGGGGCCATCAGCTATCATGCACCTTTGCAAAGAGAACTGAGCAACACCATTCCAGTGTTTTGAGATGGACAAATCTGGCCTGAGACGACATCAATCCAATCATGCTCTCAGTAAACTTGGGTCCCTGCTTTCCTGAACTTTTGACCGAAGAACTTCGGGGTGTTGTACCCCAAAGACCAAATTTGCACCACAAGTTGCAGTGACTTATCAGGTGTTCGACAACCACGTGTCATTCTTCACCGAGGTCAGCGGTGGCCAATGCTTCGCCCAACATCGTGCAGCTTCTGGTGGGGCCGACAGATCATCGGGCGATGGACGTCTGAACTGACGGGTGAAGCTAGTGGGACAGACCAAACGGTCGAGTCTGGCCATGACTACGTTGGATCCCTGGGGCTTGCGATCTTTGTTTACTCGGCTTTCGCATTGATGTTTATTCGGCTTTACTTAGATCGCATTGTACTTCTTCTGAAGCGGGAACGTGTTGAGACATGTTGATATAGAAAAACAAGCTGGAAATTGAGTGAAAAGTGAAGAGACGTGTTGAAACATGGTTTCAACAAGAGGCTTTATATAATCGATTGGCGTTCTTTGGAGAGTCTAGGAGTTTGTTGTTTTTGTGGTTCCTATTTTAGACTGGTTAAAGCTTCCCCGCTACCCTCCGCAGAGCTGTGACTAGATGGATTTAGCAAATTGCTTTTCAATTTCATGTCCACCTTTGATGAGAGGTGTCCACCGCAAGAAAACGCCATGACAGGTGAAGATCCATGACATGGCAGCTCAGTCATGAAGGGATATTTCTAGCTCATGTTGACACCGTGGGGCACCTGTGACACACTATCGCAGCTCAGTGGCCTCCTTTCTTCAGGTCTCGGCTGGGGCAGACCTCGAAGCCAAAAATGGACAGGGCGAATCGCCGTGGGTCGTCGCACTTCAGCGCTCGTGTCGATGGAAGGTCTTGGGTTTGAGCATAGCATATGCACTGGCCGGTGCACCTTTTTGCGCCATTTCTCGTGCCCTACAAAGACTAGCATGGCTGGCCTAGGGTTGTCCTGGAAGAAGTAGGATCATCTTGCAAGCCTTCCTGAAAGGAGCTACGTCAGGAAAGTCAGATCATGTTGAACGGGTTTTGAGTCAGAACTCTTCACCCCAGCTCACGAGTGAGAACTCACGAATAGAGGAAGTTGACTTTCAACACCGATTCAGGTTTAATGGAAGTCAACATTTGTGGAAACGCTAGTTTCCTCTTGGAACGGAGCAGTATACTTCTATGACAAGTGAGGTCAAGAAAGGTGCGTTTATCTTAAATGTGGTGTCCAACAATAACGGTGTGGGTAATTATGTGTATGTATGTGTGTGGGTGCCTCCTTCACGTCATTTTTTGGTGCAAACAAATCGCCCCTGGTCCTCCAGGAGACGGACTCACGGCCTTCGACATCGCTAAGCGCGGCGGCGGCATGGGCAACACCGTCATCCGTGCGGCGCCCAATTAGCGAGAAGGACGTGGGTAGCTGATAATAGGAGGTGTCAGTGCTTTCAAGGTCTACAGGGGTCGAACGGGTTTTGGGTGCACTTATTCGCCGGGGATGAGGATTGTGGAAGACAAGATAACAGTTAACATAAGGTAACTGAGAGAAGCCACGACTGAAGGAAGAGACATTGCTTTGAGAGTTTTTTCAGCGACATCAACCACGACCTGAAAGACTCGCCCCTTTGAAGACGACGGAGTCGTCACTACGCCTTCGACTCCGTGTTTCCGACTGACCCGTGCAGGGCTGACTCTGCATGGGCGGATGTATCATTGGTCCTTTGGGGACCAGGTGTTCGTGGGCTACTGATGTTCACCCATCACCCGAACATGTTTGAATCTTTTAAGGACGTATACTGAGATTGTCATCATAGAGCGGACATGTGTTACCATCTATGTCCGATACTGCCGCTGATGGATCGTCCTTGTTTGTCAAATCGCTGTTTGTTGTTCATATTGAGCAGCCGACGAGCAATGCATTGACAGATGTGTCAGATGTGGCTCTCTTATTATGTTTGTCTGAAACAATGGGAGATAATCGGTGTTCCCTGGTCATTTGTTGTCCACTGAGACAACTTCCATTGAACCTACGCACACAGCCTCTACTGAACCTGTGCTGACATACATATAGACAATTCAGTTACATATAAAGTATGGTATTGGTATAGCTCAACAAGGCCTATGCAAAGAATTGTGTCTCTTCAAGCAAGCGAATATTGCTTTTTCACCAGGCAAGTAAGTGAAGGAAGGCTTGCGGAGCCAGCCACACTTCATGTCTGGCCTGTGCCACTGTGCAGGTGGATTGGTGGACCCCAAAACCTCCCTGGTAGTGACTGGGCCTGGCTCTCAGGTTTCTCAGGGCCAGCAGCTCTCGAGGTTTAATGGAAGCACTGCGTGTTTAGCAGCCAGTGTCAAAAGAACATATTAGGATATATTAGGTATCAGGATGTATCAGGTATCCAAGGTACGTATGCTACATGTGTCGAGCTGTCACTTCGAGTCCATGTGTTTTTATATGTGTGGCAATCATGTCTCAATCACCAGCTTGAAAAGTCATGTTATGTCATGCTCCAATATGCTCCCTCTGTATATATTAAGTTGTCCATTTCAGTATCAATATTCAGGCCGCTACTCCTCTGATCGAGTGTTATGAAGCTGAGAGAGTCACCCAACCACACGCGTGGAATCCAGGTGCTCAGAAAGAGCTAGTAAAAATGTGTGCCATTCGGAGGCTTCCCCTTTGAACTCCCATTATAACATATTATATCTGTGTAGTACTCTCCCCAATCGGCTCTTGACATGGACGTGGGCTTGATTGAATACCACCATCAGCCACTCATCCGCTCCAAAGCCGCCAGACGGGTCGATTCGACGGGGCGATTCGGCGGTCCCGATGTCCAACGTGGAGTGGTTGACATGCTCGGAGTGGTCCCGTAGAAGTTTGTCCCAGTCAAGAAGGCTTCTCAAGTACCATAAGTCCCACTGTCTTGTTGTAAAGACGTACATGTTGATGGTTCTGGACCAGAACTTTTTAGCTGACCTTGTGTCAAGTACTTACTGTGCACAAATTTGACCGGGATAAACACATGTGTACACCTGCGACCATTGTGTAGACCCGAATACATCATACATCAGTGGGTTTCTCCAAAATGAAGGGACCCCCACCACCGCCAACCCGTAGGTGTTGAGTACATTCAATTCAGTTGCTTGGAGTTCTCTTCAGGTCTTGTTTTTTTCCACACAATCCTCATTGGACACTTGACAGGAGGGGCGCATGACATCTCGTTCAGATAATGGCTATGCAGCATGCGTGTACGTTGCAAGATAGAAAGTAAATATGAACACCATTGTACCAGGATGTACCTGGTGTATTTGCTCTGTGGACGGTTTCACACAGAGAAGTCGCCTCCACCTTTGAGGTGAAGATGATGGCAATGAAGATCCAGTGAACAGTTTTCTTTTTCCGAATGGATCGCGGGTTCGCTCCTTTTGGCAGGAGAAAGAACATGAATGAACACATTGTGCCAGGGTTGTGGCCAGGGGTTGTGGCCAGCTGAAGGTAAATGGTCAGCCTGTTTTAGGTTTTTGTTCCCTTTCAATCACATTGCACTCACATCTACTCGAACATCTACCATCTCTTGTCGTTCTTTGGAGCTACTTTCGACCGAGACAGCGGTTGTTTCAAGGGAAAGAACGATGGACGATCCCGAAAGAAACCTTTCGATCAGGTCGATCCGACGACAAAACCTGTTGGGCGAACACGGTCGATCCATGTGCCGTGTCGACCAACTCGTGGTGCCGTCTGCGAGTGATGAACATCGATCCCTAAGAGCGATTGATCCAACGGATCCAACGTCCCAAAGCAGATCCGTAAAAAAGGGCTCCTTCAGTAGAGGAGCACCCCAAATATATATATATATATATTAGTGTTATGAAAAATAAATAATCAATAACTGATGATCCTGAAAAAGATAATAAAAACACAAAAATAAACAAAAAACAAACAGCACCAAAAAACAATCACAAAATGTGTAAACACAACAGACAACAAACAAAAAACAAAAAACAAACAAACATAAAACAATATTGACACAAGCACCCAGAACACGTCTATTTGTTCTGTTTTTTTCTGTTCTAGCAAAAGCTGGCCTTGAAATCAGGTTTTCTGTAAAAACCCTAGGAAAAAACAAAAAAGAAACAAAAAAGACACAAAAAATAAACAAACAATAAACAAACAATAAACAAAAAAGACACAAACAAGAAACAAAAAAGAAACAAAAACAACACAGCTCGAAATGGAGGGAAGGACGGTCTTTGACCGGGTTTTGTGTTTTTGTATTTATTTTGTTTTTTATTTTATTTTTTATTTTTTTTTTTATCTTTTTAATGATTTCCAGTCTTTGATGGGTCTTGATCATCATAATATTAGTGCTATACATTGCACCCAATGTCCAATCAACCAGAGTGCGTGACTGCTGGGAGCATTTACCTTGCCACAAGAGCTAACTTCTTCAGCAAGTGGTTGGCGTGAATGATGCTGAATCTTTGGATCAATCTTCATGTATGCATGTGGAGACTCGGTTGCCACCTTTCAGGTTGAGAAGATCTTTGGGCTACGATAGTAGGAGCGGAGATAGTAGGAGTCACCCGATGTTATGGTCACTGAAGCAACGTCATAAACCTCTATGAAAGAATTTAGGTAGGACTTAAGATTATGAATCTTTGCGAAAGGAAAACTGCAGTTGGGGAAAACTTGGCGAACGGTTTGGAGAAAGGCTCTGAATGTTTGATGAAAGGATTTTGTTGCGAAAGGGTTGGCGAGAGAGGTTTTCAGTACAAAGCATGTCATTCATCCAAAGATTCCTGATAACCAGGCGAAAGGTTGGCGAAAGGTTCGCGAAGATGTGGCGGTTGCAGATTAGGAATGATTCCCCTTTGCTGATATTTTTCAATTAGATGTAAGTAGCAGAAACTCGGCGAAAGGGTTAGCGAAAGAGGTTGTTGGGTGAAGTGGGTCGGCGAAATCAAAACACGCAGCCGCGAAAGCGTTGCGAAGGGATTGGCGAAAGGTTTTTATAATCTTAATAAAAGTTCCGGATGGTTTTTGACACCGCTCACTTGACGATAAGGAACGTGCACCGGCCCCGTGAAGCTGATGGAGAACTTGTGAAGACACGAAAACCCGGAAACCCTCCTTTGACAAATACTGGTCTCTTCTTTTTGAGGGATAGTGACCTTCCTGGAGATGTGCAAAATGTAGAAGAACATAACATAATCATAATACATATAAAAGGAAGACCAGCTGTTCCCCTGGAAGCAGCCCCTTACATCATGGTGGCAGTTGACAGAGTGATCTTCGATTTGGACCGCAAGATCGGTCGAAGTCCTTCCGGCGATCTTGCGGGCATCCTATTTTAAACGGCAGCGGTGGAGAATCGACGATTCGATGAGAATCGATGAGTCAATCAAGTCATGATGGAGAACTTGTGGGTCAAAACTGGGGGTTCCTTATTGACCCCTGAACTAGAACAGAAGGGACTACTGGAATGGTCAATCTAGTATGGTTTTGGCGCTTTTGAACGCTTCCCTTATTTATATATCCATGTGTTGCGGTGTGTGCAGCTTGCAGTGGCTGAAGAGTGCCACCCGCATGTTCCTTCATGTTCCTCCCATTTGGGCGGATAGGAGATCACAGGTGGCTCAGAAGCCTCCACCGCAGATTTAAGGAGGATTCCGTTCCTTTGCAAAGAAGTCTGGGTGTAAGTGCTTTTGTTGATAGGAAGCTGGCCAAAAGCCAGTTCAATAGTCGTTCATTAGCTGCTATCAAAAGACACGAAAAACAAGTATTATAGACTTTTTGCTTACCCCCCGGGGGGCATGACACTGGGCATCACCACGGCCACTTCGGGTGGTGTGGATCAGCTTGCCGGGCCGCTTTCACAAGCTTGCACCAAACTCTTGCGGTTCTTCTGAGCTTCACCGCTGGCCGCCCGGCTGCAATTCGTCGGCCCAGCCGACATGGCCAAGATTTAAAAAGGGCTGAAGTGCTGGGAAACCCGTGTGCTGGGGCAGCTTTAGCTGGGCGATTCACCAAGCACGGATAGTGGGAGGAACCTTTCCAAATGTTCTTGATGAGGATACAATTCCTTGCGAAGATATTTTTCTATTTTTACTACGGCTGTATAAATACATCAAGATTCAAGATAACTGGAATTCAATCAACACAACTCCATCCCAATATATTATACATATATGTCAAAAAAGGCTTCCGCCATTCAACTTCAGCAGATCGGGAGTTTCCTTCCACCAGCGGTTCGCATACGCCAGGTGCTGAGAATATCAAGGAGTTGGACCAGTTGGTGTGGGCAGGGAGTTGGGGCGCTACTAGTAGCCCCTGGCATTACTACTATGATAGTAGCAAGAAGCTACTAGGAACAAGGGCATCGCTACTAGTAACAAGGACGCGAATGGAACATGAATGGAACCTTGTATGCTGGATCAGATCTGAAACCAGGTGCTGCATGTAATTAAACATCATTGAATCATCCCTGGTGAGTCCTTTCTTTTCACCTACGCCTACTAGGGTAGCAGTGGGTTCAGGTTGCGTGGTAGTTGGGCTGCACCATGATCACCATGTGCATTTTCTAGCTCTAGCATTGGAGTTACAGTACCGAAGCAGTGGATAAACCACCAATCGTGGCACTGACTGTCCCACTCCCTTCCAGCAGGTGGACCTTGCTTCTAGTTCGCTGGCTCAAAGATTGCCTTGTATCGTTTGAAGCCTGTGAAGATAGAGGCAAAGATTGGGACCTGACCAATGAGTTCATTTCATTTCACCAAAACTTTAACCCTCGGACAGTCTCTCGGACTTATAACTCTGGTGAATGATGAACCCATTGAACACTAAATTGGTTTAAAGATTTACAAAGGGAAGCAAACGCTGAAGACACGACTTGCAAATCTTGCAGCACCAAGAGGCACCACCTCTTGTTCCACTCAGACCCACCGAACCGTCGCCGTCGCCGTTTTAGGAGCCCTCAGAAGTCTCTGACCTGGAAGATTTCGTTGAGGCTCGGCACTGGAGAGACTCAGAGGACACTGGAATGCCAAATCGGGTGGAGAAAAGCTCACTTCCATGTAGCCCTGACTGTTCCGTACTAGTAGTAAGGCCAGGAGCTACGTTCGTAGCGTCCGATCGCTCCGTTCGTTTTCGATGCCCTTTGTTCTGTGCGTAGCGTCCTTGTTACTGCGTGTTGTTGGGGCGTGTCCTTCCGAGTCGTTCCTCGAAGCTTGGGTTGATGCAGCTTCAACTCTTAGCTGGATGGGGTCAGAAGAACCATTTTCATGCGACTTTCTGCGAGCAAGGATTCTACATGTATGTGTTTGACATCCTGATTTAACACGATTTAGCTAGGTGCTAGGTACACAAAAAGAAACCAACACATTTTTTACTCTGACTACTTCCAGCAATCCCCACCCCACCAGGTTTGATGTTGTCCTTACGTGGTCATTGCTGGTGTTTTTCTGACTGCTCATTGCTGTTGCTGCTGCGGTTTGTGCTTGATGTTGCTTTTGCAGGTTTCCGCTGTGATTGTGTCTCTTGGTGGTCTTGCCATTGTAGCTCGTGCTTGATCTTGTGGCTTGCTTGCCGCTTGTCATTTCAATTGTTGTGTGTGTGCACGGGGCATACGTTTGTGCTGCGTTCGGCATCCAGCAGAACAGTCATGTTTGGTTTGCCAAGGGCTTCTCGGTGGACGTCACTATCCACTGGAATCCTAATTTCATCTAGTTTCTAAATACACACTCTCGAGATAGTCCCCTTTTCAGGTTCGTTCGGTAGGCAACGACGTTTGGGTTGACAACGATGTTTCATGTTGCTTTCCGACGTGGTGGGAACAACGTGGTTGGATTCGGGGGAAGCAGCTGCTGATAGCGTCCTTGCTCCTAGTAGCGATGCCCTTTGTTCCTAGTAGCTTCGTGTTACTAGTAGTAAGGCCAGGAGCTACGTTCGTAGCGTCCTTGCTCCTAGAATGTTGGACACCACTTCCATCATTCCATCCACTTCCTCCCTGAAAACAAGCAGGAGAGGATGCGCCGCTCTACCGAGCTTTTGGCGCTCTTCTCCCAGGAGAGACCAAGCGGCCAAAAGCTTGGACTTGTAGACCACCTCCAGCAGAGGAATATTTTCATCTAAACCTCAGGCACTTTCCACTCTTCTACCGGAGAACAATTTCAACCCCCACAAGTCATGCGTGGCCGCAAGTCGATTGAGCAAGTCCATGGGGATCCATCCTGGGCTTGGTGAAGGGAAGCCCGTCACCAGGGACGAGCGCAGAAGGTGCCAGGTCACATATGGTGTGGAGCATCCTACTCAGTAAAGGGTGTACGGTGTAATGTGTTGCAAGATGTAGCAGGGTTCCCCAAACAATCAACTGAGGGAGAGCCTATAGAGATAGCTCAGTCAAAACAACCTTGATATTATATAGTTACTGTATGTTACTGTCACTACTTCGTAATCGTAGTGGTAGTGGTAGTAGTAGAAGTAGCGGGCGGAGGAGGAGGAGGAGCAGGAGCAGCAGCAACAGCAGCAGCAGCGGCGGCGGCAGCAGCAGCAAAAGCCAAAACAAAAGCAGCAAAAGCAATAACAAAGCAAGGATCTTAAAGGAAACCTACAGCTGAACTGTAGAAAGCTGAGCTCAGATGTATCTCCCAGGGGCTTCAAGTATTGGCATTATTCCATCCGAAAATAAATAATGTAATTCAATTCTAGGGATTTGCAGGGTGGGTTTGAACGTTTGTTTGGGGCCATGTGTTCATTTCTTTTGTAAGGATGTTTGATAAGGGTGTTCAGGTCACAGTTCTAGGATTCAAACAAAACAAAATCAGAAGCTAAACAGCAATGATCTAGGGAACCAACAGCTGAACCACACAAAAATTACATAGCAAAAATATGCCAAAATCAAGTCATTAAAAAGAACATTCATATACCTAGAGACTCCAAATGCACCAAAATTTCTGCCACCTCAGCAAAAAGCGCCTTTACCCGTAATTTGCCCTGAAAAAGGGCATTCGGCGTAATTTGCTAAAACCAAGATAGACTCGGCGTTTTTGTTTTTTGAGGTTCTTGAACATATTGATTGGTTGATTAGATGCAGAACCAATCCGGGTTGTGGTGATTCATGATAACTCGGCTCGACAATGCTCTAGGGATCAAATACCTGGTGAACCGGGCATTCTTGAGGTGCGTCCTGGCTGTTCACGCCCAGTGTTTTTCTTCAGTAGTTCCTACCTCTTGCCAAGCATTGTTGGCTTAGGGATTCATTGTAAACACTCAAATCCAGCCATGGATCCGATCAAGGAAACGTTTATTAAACTTATACTGGCAGAAATGCCAAATGGTTTCTGTGGCCCGAGGCAACCCTCTTCCCTGATTTCCTATTAATTATTGCAGTGGCACAAAGCTGTTGTTGAACATATTCGGTGAATGGCAAGATTTGATTCCATCACCAAGGTGAAAGTTAGTGGACTGTGCATGGACCATGCATAATTCAACATAAACTCACCGTGAACCAACCGGGCACCCTTGCGTGAAATCGTGGCAGTCAAGTCGTTCACAGTTTTCCAAAGTTTTGTCATCCCTAGATCTCGGCGTAATTGCCCGATAATTCGGCGTAAATCTCCGATAATTCGGCGTAATTGCCCGACAATTCGCGCAATTGTCCGTAACCATGTTGTTGCTTAGTCGGGGTTTCCTATATAAGAATCACCATCTTGGATGGCTGCACTGGAAAGAACATTGTTGTTGGCCCAATAGTTGCAGCTGTTCTACAGCCACCCTTGTCAAGGGAGGTTGGATCATGAAAGGGCGAAGCGGCAAAGCATTCTTTGGAGAGTGATCCGGAGAAGCAAAGACAGAACTTTGCTTGCCTGGATTGGCCTTTCAAGAAAGCCCTAGGGGAAATATCAAGAAGGTCCGGAAGACAAGGCATGCACTTAGGCAAACATTGTTGGATCTTTCAAGTGTGCTCTCTGTAAGCACTCCCAAACTGTGGATTAACTATCTCTGTCCCCAGGTGCAAGGATTCCAAGGTATCCAAACTGTGGATGCCAATCCCTCGGTCCTCATATGTAAACCCAAACTGTGGATGGTCACCCTGTGGTTTGGTTTGGGAAAGGGGCGGGGAAGGGCTTGGTAAGACTGGCAAGATCTGGCAAGTGCTGGTTTGAGAATCTAGCAAATGAAAACCATTAAAGTCGGCAGTTTTCATATTGCTCGGCGTTATTTTTTGGATTCGGCGCTTTTCGATGAATTTGGCTGAAATCAGGGCACAATGGTGCCTCGGCAAAAATTTCTGCCAACGGTTCCTCTAGGTATATATAACTATATATACATTACATTAAAATCTTTTGGGATAAATATACAACATTTCTTGTTTCCATCCCCAAAAGCCCTGGTCTAGAATATTTTCGCGAAATCTGTTGATTACTTCCTGCCACTTGACAATCTGGTTTGCAACATTAGCCCCTCAATCCCCTACAGTCTAGAGTAGAGGAACAATACTTTGACTATAATTTGTGGATCCTGAGCCTTACTTTTTGACCCATACCATACCTGTATAGGCTGCTCTGGTGGAATGAAGACTGTTGATTGAAGACACGCACGAAGGATTATGATCAACGAAGGAGATCCTTGTCAGTCTTTATGGGAAGATTCAATGATCCCTTGTAGACAATGGCCATGCAGACTGCTCACACCTGCCTTCCAAGTTATGCAAATAATGTGGACATGTACATTGAGGCTGTGGCATTTGGTCATCAATCTTGCATCGACATTGTGTCTTTACTTGGAAAGGAACTGGATTCGAACCGGTGTTTTTTTGGTGATTGGCTTATTAGCTCCGACTGTGATTGACTTCAGTGCCTCGCATTTTCCATCCATCACCAACGATTGTCTTAGTTGATTGAAGATGTACATTGAGAGTCATTGAGTGAAGATGTTTGAGGCCTTACCTCGAGTCCGCCTTATATAGATGACTGGATAAATTTGGTGTTTTTTTTGCAATTTCTGCAGGAGCAGGAGTGGCTGGACCAAGCGGCAGACATCATGGCAGCGCGCCGGGTACTAGCGAAAGAGGAGGCAGGGTGCATCTTGCAACCATGGCGAAAGCGGTGCAAGATGGCAGGGTATATATTCACCTCTAAGAAACCAAAACACACAGATGTGGAAAGGGCAAACTATTCGCCAGCGACCCAACATAGATCAACATAGCAACACGCAGATCCTGATAGAACGTCTCAGGTTCATTGCGGTCTAAACATGCAGGCGTTTTAGGTCGAGCAATCTTCAACGTGTTTCTCCCCATTGCCAACTACAGGCGTTTGGTGTTTTAGCTTGCTGTCAAGCATACGTTGAAGTTCTCTCACTTCTATTTAAGGCATTTGAAGCCGAGGAGAAGTGACCCCCAAACAAGGCAAGGTTGGACTTTGGGGCTGAGAGCTGTTTGGCCTGAAGCCTCGCTCGCTTAGTTTGGAGCAACTGTTTGGAGCAACTTTTACGACATGCTTTCACACGTTATGGGTAAAATGAGTTCTTCCAGCTTGGATATCATTAGAAAAATACTATAAATAATCTATGTTGATCTATTTTGTGTATTATACCATCTTGCAGAGACATGAAATGAGGTAACCTTGAGAGTAGTCATGAACTAAACGACAAGTCTGACCAATTCATCGAGCCAGACTGCAGGCTTTGTTGACCATGTTCTCGTCATTAGTTTGATTGTGTGCATTGTTCTGTATCGGCTCCAATGCTGCAAGACTTCCCACAGTAACAAGAAGCTACTAGTAACAAGTACATCGCTACTAGTAACAAGGGCATTACTACTAGTAACAATAAGCTACTAGTAGCGATGCACCCAGCTGGATTCTCTTGCCAGCACATGCAGGCTGCCGCAATCAGTCTCTTAGAGGAGGAGGACATCGGTGCAAGCACGGCGCTAAATGCGATGCGGCGTTGGATCCCATCGACGCTGGTGATTGGTGGGATCCATGAGGATCGACTTGAATTTCCATCGAAGCATTGAGGCCGTTCACATGCCACTTGCAGTTGCATATAAATTGCTAGTTGGTTCTAATCTGCATGGTTGAGAGTTGTTTTCACACGCACAACACCGATAGTTGCCATTAAGGACTGTCACCACCTTTGACACCTGACAGCCTTTTCATTACAGATCAGTTATTTTGGGGAAATACACGTCAAAACCATTGTTCATAGGTGTGCGGTGTGAGGGCAACGTCTACTATGCAAACGGCGGGGCATCCACCGTCGACCTTTGTCCTCCTTGCCTTGCGACCGCAGGATGCCCATCACCAGGAGGAACTGGATCAACTGGAGGCCGAGAGCCTTGAGAGTTCGCTCTGAAGTGAAGACAGTTAAAGGCTAGAGGCCATTGCTATTAGGTTGGAGGCCATTGCTATTATTAGGTTGAAGGCCATCGCTTCTAGGTTGGAGGCCATCGCTATTAGGTTCTGTTGGTCCAAGAATATCATTGTTTACATCATGAGGGACTGTTTCAACTGGTAGTAAGAGTTTTCCTTTTGGGATCATTTTGAGTCTGTTGCTTTTGAGCACAGGCTTACGTCCATCAGATGTCCGAGCACTGCGAGTCTGGCGGGACAGCACTTCACGGCGTCTTCCGAAAGCATCTCTCCACTGAAGCTAAGGGATAGGAGTTGCTCAATTTGAATTCTTTGGAACAGCTGATCAAGACAGGCCAAAGTAGAAGACCTAGGCAGCAATGAGCCACTTGGAGACAAATGTTTGGCACCCTCTTCCCTTCTGCTCATACTTGTGGACTGGCAGGTGTTTGAACTCTTTTGGATGCGATCGATACATAACAAGGCTTTGTGTATTGGGATCCATTTTTGGAGTGCCAAGTTGGTGGTGAGTTTGATGCAAACCCCAGTAAGGTTTTGGTTCGGTTGGAATCGGTTTGAATGTTTAATTGAAACTTTGAATCGGTTCGGTTTGGTTGTAGAAGTATTTGTTCATGGACTTTCGGTTCGGTTCACTGTTCGTTTCGGTTCTGTGAGGTATATGTTTCGCAGTGGGGTAAAGAAAAGAAAGGCAATGATAAAGAGACAAGACAAGACTAGACTATAGACTATAGACAAGACAGGACAGGACAGGAGAAAAAGGAAAATGGAAAGCAAAAGTAAAGGAAAGGAAAGTCACTATTTTAAAGGAAAGGACAGGAAGAAAAGGAAGGGAAAGCAAAGAAAGGGAATAGAAAAGGAAACGCAGGGGAAGGAATGCAATTTGTGAAAATGCTTTTTCCAGGCCTTCCAAAAAGCATATTGGAAAGGAACGCCAAGAAAAGGAAGGAAAGGAAAGCAAAGCGATGGACAAAGAAAGGAAAAAGGAAAAGGACAGGTAAGGTATGCAATTTGTGAATATGCGTTTTCCTGGCAGTCTAAAAAGCATATTGGAAAGGAAAGGAAAAGGACATGGAAATGGACAAGGAAAGGAAAGGACCATGTCAGGGAAAGCAAAGGAAAGGAAAAGGAAATGGAGATAGACAGGTAGGAATGCAATTTGTGAATATGCCTTTTCCATGCCGTCTAAGAAGCATATTGGAAAGGAAAGCAAGGAAAAGGGAAAAGGAAAGGAACGCATTTTATGAATGCGCCTGAAGCCGGGCTGGGCCAGTGACATGATTCCAGCGGGGGACTGCTGCTCTGAAACTCAAGACTTTGGACAGTCTGTTTCGTTTTTCTTTTCGGTTGGGTTGTGTTTGGAAAATTGACGGTTGTAATGATTCGGTTGATGAAAAAATTTGGTTCTTGACATTCGCTGACTTTCAGTTCCGAAAAGTTCGGTTCTGAATCAATTCGGGACCCTTCCTGAAACCCAATTGGATTGCTTTCCCTACCGTGTTTTGAGAGGGCGGCCGGTCCTGTGTTGATGACCTTTTCGCTGCGGGATGTGGGAAGACCATCTCGCCCGGTGGAACCTCCGCGCCACTGAGCCTTGTGGATGTGTGCATATGGTGTACACAGGGAAATTGTGGAACTCGTTTGTCTTTGACCATGCTCCAATTTATCAGTGAGTTGGAGTGCACATCAAGTGAGGCCAATTAGTTATTCAAACGGAGAGGAATGTAGCCAGTTTTCTTTTCTTACCCAGAATTGAACCCAAAGCCTGCTCCTCTCAAGGACACCAAGTGTAAGTAGTTTGAACCAATCATGCGATTTCAAAGCCATTACCACATCATCCCCTCATATCCCCTCCACTGAGGAGCTTCCACAGGTTTCCTGTCCTGTCGCGTCGTGACCTCTGAAGAGGAGCTCCTTCAAACCAGACGTGTCCAAATGCCACGCCTTAGAAGAAAAGCTGGGAGGCCCAGTTCGACAATCGCCAAATTTGATAGGATTCAATCTATATAGTGATTCGGTGTAGCTGGGTATGCATATTTTGCTTAGAATGTATTTTGTTGTTTTTGCTGCAGGGCCCCACCAGAGAGGTTCTAGATTCTAAATTAAGGCTTTGAACAATGGGAAATCCTACACTTGGAACACAAAACCAACAATTTGAACAACGCACTTAGAACAAACATAGGCCCCAAAGGAATGCTGAAGTGATTGTTTGTCCGCACCCAGAAACAGCTTGTTTGCTCCTTGTCATGCGTGGCTTATATACAGTATACGTTTATATATGCCCCATCAATATATCATTATCTCTGAAACAAGGAGTTTCGCCTACTTACACTGCTCTAAGTCTGTGTCGGGGCAGTTCTGTGTGAGAAAAGTAAGGAGTTTGCTAGCTTTGTTTTTTCTGCTTACAATGTTCACAGTGCGGGTTCAGGAATGTTCCGAGCGCAGCGCTAAGAATAAGCAAGTTCTTGGTATTATGATGCTGTTCTAAATGCGATTCAGCGGCTAGGAACAATGGTTCTAAGTGATTGTCCGTTGCTATATTAATATGTATACATAAGCATATATATATAACATCATATAACTATATATATATACATTGCCATATGTATTGCCTTCCAGTTTGCACAATATATATATATAATTAGTGTTTCAGTGAATCAAATCGTTTGTATTATGTACATTATTCTGTGTCACACACTATATACACTGTAAGAGGTTGGTCTGGTCCACGGTGACTTTCCATATTATTTGTGCTTTGATCCCCCACCAGTCACAGGACGACCAAGGGGCAATGTTTGTCATCGCTCAGGATGAGACGGAACAACAGCATGCCTTCCATAGCAACAAAAGCACGTCAGGCGCTTTGGGAGGGCACCTTTACCCGGAGGATGTTTGTCTGGGAACCACGTGTCACTACAGCAAGATGTGTATTTGTGGTCATGACCGCAATGTTTAGCATTCCATCAGACCATCCTTATTATGTTCCTGATGTCGTATATAGACAGATTGAAGTCCTCAATTTGGTTCACTGAACACAGCACTGAACACACTGGAGGTTTGTTCAGGTTTGGACTTGGTGAGAGGCTAACGCTCTGAACTAGAGACAAAAAGCTTTGTCGAGAGGAGTCTCACTGAGCGTTCAAGTGTGCAGACATACCAAGTTTAGGGACTCTGAAACTCTTCCTTGGACCATCCAGATATGGACCATGGACCAAACCCTGCAGCATTTGGTGACTGTCCCACCTTTGCAACCTGGGATCCTCATGAAGGATCACCTGGAAAAGACATTGTAGCAAGTGCTTTGCTTTTCGAGCTGGTTGATGAGTCGCTCTTATACATATCATCTTATATTCAATCAGACGCACAAAGAGCGACACCTGTGCAGTTGTTCCCGAGAGATTTCAAGCAGCTCCAAACAAAAACAGGCGTATATGTGATATTAACAAAATACTCGTACAAGTTTACTTATAATACACATATAAAGACTCCTTCTAAGCCTCCTTTTGGGGGATTGGTTTCAATCGACATCGACTAAGCCACCTTCCGACCTTCCGCTCCAGACCTTGACCAAGAGCGGCTCCATGCCATTACAGCTCCCCAGATGGGCGGCCCAGAATCCGCAGGGACCCGACGTCGGGTGGTTGAGTGATCGTAGGTACTTCATTGCCATAGACTGCTTAGGAGGACGATGGAGGACTGCTTGGTATCTCAAGTGACCTCACTGGTTACAGTAGGAGGAATTGCCTTGTTTCTTGGTATCTTGTGGGTGGCGCAACAAAGGCCAAGTGTCACCCGTGAGGCTTAGGTTGCAGTTACCATAAATGGGTCTGTGTGTCCCTATCCAATTTTTGAGGCACTGGTCACATGGGAGGATGCTGCAAGGCCCATGTTCTCATGCCACGACACCCAAACGCCTTGGAGACAAGCACTGCACAGTTCCGTGCGAGCAGAGAGTATTGGTCCACCTTTTGCTGGCGAGTTGGTTGCTTGGCAAGGTATCAGCATAAGCAAGATAGCTCTAGACAAAGTACCTTGTGGGATGACTTGACCATGCTAACAGTCCTGTTTCGGTGCACAGGAGGTGCAGAGTAGACGATACTGATACGTTATATGGGGATATGAGTCATCCATTGAATCGATTGGGGTTGGTACCAACCACCGTTTTGTCCTCTTTCCCAGACCCAATCGGTGGAGTAGGCTAATTGGAGGGAACGGCGCTTCCTGAGGAGAACTGACGAGTGAAGCATCACCGAAGAGCACGTGCCTGGGCAGACCATGGATCAGCCATCAAACATGATGGTTTTGGCTGAACCAAACATGTTGATCGGTTTAATCATACGTCGAGGTAGCATGAACCAGTAGGAGTAACAGCGAATGGCAATATCGGTGTGGGTGTGGCAATGTGTGGCTATGGTGTGTTTTTGTTTTGAATTGTATACATGCTTCATGTGCATCTCCCAACGGCGTGAATGGTGCATATACTGCACTTTGTTCGCGATGCACAACGATACTTATGGATACGTATATCAAAAAAAATGATCCCCCAAGTCCAAAAGGCAAAAGCAGTGTCACTGTTTTTTTGATCTGGTTATGAAGGACAAGTTCAATTTTTCAAGGCAATACCGGATGATACCCCCCGGATATGTTTTTTGCTAGTGGCTTTGAAAGGCCGCTCCTGGGTGCTAGTTCGAGAGGAAGCGATTGTCGTGACACAGGTTGATCAGGTTGCGCTGTTCGCGAACATGAGGTGAATCCCGAAAACCCAATCTATCATGTTAAGGAACACTAAGGGAAGACACCCTCCCAATCAGTGGCACCTATTTTGCAAGAACAGATGTTGCTTCAAGATCGCTGTTCTTTCGGGACCCCCCCAGGCTAACCACGGCCCCCACCGAAGTGGCCAATTCGTTGGCAGGGCGCAACGGTAACGAGAGCGTTGGGGTCAAGGAACGGTCAAGCTGTGAACGGTCGAACCCATGGGCCGTGGGGTAGCAGACACCTTCAAACCATCCACACTCCGTCAGGGGCTGTTGTGTTTTAAACATAACTACACCCGGGAAGATTAACATAATTAGAACCCGAAAACCACTGGGTTGTAGAGGAAAGTAGTCTTCCAAAGGTCCATTTTCAGGTTCCATGTTAATCTTCCTGGGTGTAAGTAAAGAATAGTAAAAACATGACCTCCTCGTTCAATGAAGAACATAACCTAAATTTACTAGAATATGCTAGAATCATGATGTGAGGAATAACACAAACTACAGTAATTTCCAAGATATTCTCGTGCAGCTAGATTAACCGCGTAGTCATTGCTCACGAAAACGTGTGCTTGAGAAACAGGTGACGCAAGAGCAACACTAGGCTCTGTCAAAGTAATGTGAAAATTGCCCGGCATTGGATGACTGGTAAGCCTGGTAAGCAAAAGGGGTGACCCAAAGAATCGTGGGAATGGGACATTATGAAGAACAACTAGAGAACCTTTAAAGTGTGTGTTGGTTCAACGTGTGTCAAAAATCCGGAATACTGGAGACAGGACAGACGATACATTGATATCATTGGATTTTCACTGTCATGCTGATGCTTACGCTGGTTGCACCTTTGCGGCAAGGTGCTGGTCTAATGGTCATACATACAATGGAGCACTGGTTCATATGCAGCATTGGTTCAGGCCTCGCCCCAAAGTGCGGGCACGTGTGGGGCCCAGGTGGTGGAAAAGGACGGGACGAGATCCCAAGCCAGGTTTGCGAGCCTGACATGCTGACATAGAAACTGGTAGAACAGCCTACAGTAGGGGAAACATGGGGAAACTGTTAGGTCCACGAGGGGACTTATCTAAAAGTCCTATGAGGTTTTGTTGCCGGTCAATGGTTTGGTGTTCATGATTTTTTTATTCCTGGAAGACATGCATGGTGTTTCTTTCCGTGTAAAGGAGGATATATACTGGTACCATCCAAGGTATCCTATGATGACCCCTCGTGCCGTGTGTTCGGTAATTCTACTCTGAATTTTGGATAGACCTTATCCAGAAGGCATTTAGTAAGTAAGTTGTTTGAAGCTCAATGTAATCACAGCCAAACACCTGGAACACTAAGTGCTACACTAAGAATATCTAGGAACTGTGTTTGCGCGGTCCATGTCCCTGTTCAATTTGTTCCTTCGACAGATGTTCTACTGTAAGTGTTTGTCCGTGACTATAACATTTTTCAGCAATTGCGTGCGCTGGACAGTTCTGCCTAGAGGTGGAGCATCGATTTCACCAAGGTGGATGTACATGAGGCTAGCATTGGTGATTGACGCAGGATTGACTCATTGACCCACGTCTTTGAGGGTTCCAGATTATGCGCCCGTGAATCAGTAGGGCCTGGCAGCCTGGCCGTTTTTGAGGTGTGGTGAGCCACACCGGAAGCACACCGACCACGCCACTCGGCGGAAGAAACGGATGAGACATCATGCAAAACAGACAGAACATCTCGAGAGATATGAGACCATGACCATGTCAATATGTGGAGAGGATCCAACTCAGGTGTTTTGCTTCCATGTGTGTGCTTTTCGTGCCCAATAGTGGTCAGTATAGTCGGCATTGATGTCGGTTTTTCGGGGGGCACTTGCCCATGTCGATTCCACTTCCCTGCCAGCATGTTCCCATCGAAATTAGAAGTACCGTAGATCGACCGAGTGAAAGTGAAGAGAAGAAGATCGGGCACTAGACATCGCTGCCCAAGCAGGCAAGCTTTGCAGGTCATGAGGTGAAGTGGTGACTCAAATGACCCCTGTGGTGACTCAAATGACCCCAGCTCCAGCATTTTGAAGACTACACAGGGGAAGCCTAACATGTTCAATCAGCAAAGAAAAGAACACATCCAGGGTTTATGTTGGTGTTGGGGTACCAGGGTATGGCTGAGCCCTGGACACGTTTCATGTTGCTATTGTAACTGTTTGGGAAAATGTTTGGGAACCTTGGGAATCTCTACTGTTCTGCGAAACTGGGTGTTCTACCTTGGTCTCCTAAATCTCCGCTCTCAGGAGCGGTGGGATCTCATATTTTGCCAGGACGAGCGGATCGCCAGGATTTTTGCAGCCTACATAGCGGATCGCTATGTAGGGTTTTGTCCCACGATAAATCTTACGGCGACGGGAGCAACGCAGGTGGGAATGCCCTCTCATCTCATCATGTTGAATGGATCTTCGGCCAAGCTCAGGCCGAGCCAAGCCCGGAGAGAAGGCGGGGAGTTTCTTCTGCGATGTGAAAACCTTTGCCTGCCTGGTAAAGACAATTTTTTTGAGATTTGAGACATGAAAGAGATCAAACGAGCAAGGAGAAACACGAGCAATGAGAGTTGTCAAGAATGCAACCAAAAGTTCAAGCCCTTTACCTGGCGGTTTTCATGAGAGATACAGAGGTGAGCAGTGCCTGGACCACTGGACGGGAGGCATGCAAAGGCCCTCATATAAATGTCCTACTCGTGTGTTGGAGAGATTGAAATGACATCCTGAACTAGACTTCTGATGGGTTCGATGTGATGCGTTCTTGACTTTGTTGGAGGCGCAGCG
>CAXAMN010000001.1:708882-729899 GCA_963970005.1 Durusdinium trenchii | reverse complement strand
CATCGCTGGTAGATCTCTTCTAGGCTTTTCAGATACAGGGTTTGTGTGTATATATATATATATGTGTGTAGTATATACATATAGCGAAGGTGCCATATAGCGCTATATGCATGGTAATTCAAAACAGCCCGTAAACTTAGAAGGTGCGCAGCAGGACCCCCCCTTCTAAATGTATATACTGTTTTGAAGTGCCGAAAATGCTACCTTCTAAGTTCCGGGCCGTCGTTATATATGCAACTGTTTCTTGTATTTCGTCATAACCCCTGGCAACTGAAGGATGACTTCACAAATCCCTTCTGACGCGGAAACGCCGGCCGCGGCCCCCTTTGTGAAACGCAGGTCCGAAAGATTCCACGGTCACCACGTCAGTCACGTCACTCGTCGTGGGAAGCCGGGGGCCCAATGAGACGGTCGCTTGGCTGAGGGCCCAAGCGACAGTCGTTGTTTCTTTCCACCAAAGCGTTTGTTGTTTCTGGTCGCTTGGCGGCCATTGATTCAGATTTGAAAGTGCGCCCAGCTTTTTGCATATGTGCCGGCCAGAGCTGTGAATTTTCTCGTTTGAAATGCCGAATTAGGCTCGAGAGATCTACATATCTCCTGGTGCCCGTTTTCCTACAACCTGTTGCTTGGGTCTTTGCACCTGCCAGGTGCAGGACTATTAGACTCTGCAGTTGTTTGGGATAGCCCACCAAGCTTGGGATTTGGTAGCCCAGGTCCAGGTGGAGATGACATAAATGATCAGACTGCAAGGGGAAGAATATAACAATTTCTTGGGCTTGTGCAACAAGGTTCACGGAGTGCCCACAGCTTTAGGGCTTTGTTATGGTGGAATCCTGCCACTGCTTCGTCAGTGACCTCAGTTCGTCCGACGATCGGGTCTACCCCGGGGGTGTAGATTCGGAACCATTCTTCTTTGGGGTTCATAGGATGTGCACAGTGCACAGACAAGCAATCTGGTGATCATCTGGTGATCCTTTGCGAATAGATGCTAATAGATGCTAGTTGCCCGCTTCAGCCTTCGTTGCTGGTTGTGTTCATGCGGCAGTGAGACTACAACAAGTTAAGGGTTCGGTTGAGCAGTCCGGATGCTGCGCGACCACCCAGGCCACCCAAGCGCGCTTCGGATGCCCGCGGAACAGTGGGGACGATTCGCCGTTGGGAGCCCAATGGTGCCGATTTAGACGGCCGGAAAGTGGTGTGCTGAATGGCATTGGATTATGATATGTAGAACATCACGGAAGGTTCAGGTGACCATGTTTGTATGTTTTTTCCTAGTGGACATCCCGGGTGCAGGACGGAGTCGGATGGCTCGTCCTCGACCGGACGGCTCGTCCTCGACTCAAGACAGGGCCGCAAGTACCTGGCTGCACGAGTTTCACCGGGATGTTTATGGGAAACAACGTTCCAAGAGGCTTCCAGAACACTGTGTTTAGGAGTCTGTGGCTGAAGTATGGCTGAACTCTAGCGATCCTTTGGTGAAACTGCGGCTGCATAAGGCTTTTTCTGACAATCTTGGTTGATGGCAGATGTCTTCGCTTTTCTCTTAAAGTTCTGATCGGCTTACAATGCTGTTACAGTGTCCTGTCATATGTGGCTGCAACGGATCATACCCGATACCCTTTCTTCTTAGCATATCATTCAATTCGATCATAGGGAACCAACAGATCTTGGTAGCTCATTGAAGTTAAGCTGTTGTTGTTGCTGTTGTTTCCATTTTCTCCATGTCCGTATGCTCTCAAGAGTGCCACGATTGCACACATGTCTTGCCACTATGTTTTTGTTTGCTTCCTCCTCACTTCCGTCAATTTACATTTCTTTGATTTTCTGTGTAATGTCTAGACACATTTACACTCTGACGAAAACATCACATGGAAGAGGATGGAAGAGGAACATGGACATGGACCCCTGGAAGACTGCTTTCCTCTGCAAAAACAGGGCTTGAGCTCCACTTGCACTTCCATGTTCGGTGGAGGACGACCCCGTTTGGCAGGGCATCGCACAGTAAGTCGTTTTCTCCGCCGAAGTGCTTCGGCTCCGCGAGTCTGCGGAGGCTTTCCGCAGGTCATCTCTGTAAATGGCATGAAACAATACGAAACAAGTGGGTTGTGAGGTCTCTTCTTTTTCAGGGGAACTCAGAGGCATGTGCTGTTTCATTACAAGAGCTAACAGAGAGGTTCTCCATAATCCAAAGAATGCGGCATAATTCTGATGTGTTGTTTAATATTGACATGCAGATTTGAACATGTTCGATCCACAGCGATGGTGTTGCTATGCACAGGTGAGAGTACCCTTGTTTTGACATATTATCTCGCCTTGGCCTGGAGTCCATTTGACGCCATGTTGCCTTGAATCTTATTGAAGGTGGCATGGAGCCAGGTGAAGACGAAGACACTGAAACTGAAAGGATTCAAGTGGAGGTCCTACTGCTCAGTGGGCAGTCGGCCTCGGTCGCTGCTTCAGTCAATAAGGGCATCAGCAGTTTGCTGGTGGCTGCTGGAAAGCAGTTGGGGGTTCATCTAGGTCAAACGGTCACATCGGATGGCCACTTGCTGAATCCCCGCAGCACGATTGCTGAGACTGGACTGAAGGATGGAGATGCAGTCTTTGCAACGGTGCGTTGCTCCAGACTTGTGTCAACCCGGCACATACCAGCGTTTGCCTTAATCCGAGACGATGCTTCTGTCATGGTCTGGGGAGACTTGCACTTGTTTTTGAATGTGTTTTTGTTGCAGCGGCACATCAAGTTTGTTTGACCGTAGTACTTTTCTGAGGACCAAAAATTGACTTGACTTCCTGCGAATACTTGTGTAGTACTTGTACCATCTTCCGGCGCTTGTAGTGTTTGATCTGAGGAGACGGAGACAGTGGAGGATGGTTCAGCAAGGAGGTTGAAGAGCAGCTTCATGATGCGGCTTCACTTCAATTTGCCCCACCTAGTGCTGAGAGTTGTTAGCGCTGAGTGGCACACATCGAGCGATAAACAGTTTATATAATTACATGTGAACAGTTGTGAACTATATCATTATGTGCTGTACACTAGTCACTAGTACAACCCCACAAAGAACACACATAAATGGATATGTGTTCAGGAACTATTTTCAATGTAGATGTTATTCACTGTAAAGCTGTTGCTTTCTAGTAAGTATGTAGAAGCTACTAGATGGAGGCCATCGCTAGTAGGTTGGGGGCCATCGCTACTAGGAGCAAGAAGCTGTTTAGTTTTTATTTGTTTAACAACTATATAGTTATTAAACAAATGTGTGTATATACATATTTAGTTTGTTTTAGACAAACATATATCTAATTATATATATATATGTTGTTTTGTTTAAGACAAAAAACACATACAATATATATATATGTATATAATATTAGATTTACTTGGATCCCGATCTTCATCGCCCAAGGTCTGTGACATCCAATCCACGATGGGTGCATTTGCGGCGCTGCGAGAGGACGGCTCAGTGGTTTGTTGGGGCGATCCTGAAGATGGCGGAGATTGCAGTCCGGTGAGGGACGAACTTCGAAGCTCAGCTGAAATGGCTAAAAAGAGGTGCTGACTGCAGACGGAGAGGTCTCCAAGTCGGGTGAGATCGAAGAACTGCTTTGGAAACTTCAAATGAGTGACACATGTTAGATTTCATGATGCTTTTCCAAAGATTAAGCTGATTTGAGCTTTCTATCAAAGTAAGGCTTGTCTTAGATTCCAAAATACCCTGATCAGCACACAACTATGTCAGTGGCCGCGGAAAACTATCCTTCGAAAAGAAAGCATCGGTGCGGTGACGAAGGAGGCGTGCAGGAGATTTGCTCCACCTTGGGAGCCTTTGCTGCTTTGGTGGATGGCCAAGTGGTGACGTGGGGAAATCATCAGGATGGTGGTAGGTGTGATGCAGTTCAGGAGGACTTGGTGGAGGTGCAGGAGATTCAAGCAGAGATTTCAATGAGAGGATATAAGAGTCTAAGAATGTATACTATATTATATAGTAAATGTATGTAAATGTTCTACAGTTGTAGAAGCCCTAATTAGTGCAGTAGTTGCCTACTTGGACCTGCTGGACTATTTGTTGAGCCAGAAGGACACGAAGCTGTTCAGACTCATAGAGGGAGGATGGCAACATTGGTAGCGCCTCTTCAGGAGATCTGGGGCGGTGGACAAGCCTTTGCAGTCAAAAACGCCAATGGTCACGTGATCACCTGGGGCGACAAAGGTTCGCAGTCAATTTCGGGATCGAATTGTTTTCCTTTGTTGCTGGATCTTGCTGGCCAGTCACAGTCAAAGAAGTCCAGTGACAGTCGCCAGACTGTACATATATATATATATGTGAAATTAGCATAATTAAAAAACTGATCTGTGCCAGTGGGTGCCAATTCTTGTGCTTTTCGTTTCTGAATGGCCGAGTGGCCTGAGCATTCAAGGGGGATAGAAGGAGATCATGCTTATCATGAGCAGGCATGGGGAAGGAGGACGGATGAGCACTCCGTGGCCAGAAGTCATGCAAAGAATAACATAAGTTGTCTTGGGTCCTTTTTACTAGTAGCTTCTTGTTCCTAGTAGCGATGGCCTCCACCTAGTAGCTTCTTGTTCCTCGTAATGTCAATCACCAAACCTAAACTTGAGTGCCAGCTTCTTGGACACCTGCAGGTCGTGGCGGTGATTGCAGTCACGTAGAAGCACAGCTGCGCGAGGCCGTTCTGAGAAAACTTTCGATTGCTTTGAACTCACCATGTTTGATCTCGCAACTACAGGGTGTCACACGGTGTCACAATCTAAAGGGATGAGGTTCATCCAAGCCAATTTTGGTGGTCAAGCAAATTCGACCACAAGACCTTGGACACATTCACACATGTTCGACATTCATCAGTGAGTGATGGTTGTTTGAGGCTTATTGTCAGTCTAGAGACTGTCACTTCTGTGAAAGCCCTGCAGCCTCATTGTCATATATATATAATAAATATGTGTACTTGGAAATCATTGCCGTCAGAGCCAGGGGTAAACTCCTGCACAACTCGCCGAGCTTGTTCAGTCTGGAAACAGGCCAACCAACTCCCATGCAACAAGAAACCATGACAACAAATTGGGTCAACTTTCTCCTTAAGCCAAGACAAACTGGACACCGACTCACCGCCTTCACCGTCCAGTATTCACATAACTGAACAACAGTCCTGTCAGGACGTGCAAAAGTTGGTTGAATCGACTCGCACACGGATCCGCAGGTGCGCTCGGTCTGCGGATCGGACGAGGCCTTTGCGGCGATCTGTGACGGTGGCCGAGTGGCCACTCGGACGGTGGCCGGCCGGCTCATTGGGATCATCCTCGGTCGGAGCAGCCATTTGCTGGTTCACGAGTTTGCGTGGGTTTTGTAGGTGGGACTGGTTGGGGTGTGAAGACAAGAGACAAGGAAGCAGGAAAGTCAAAGAGAAGTCACTTCATGGTCGAGGTTTTCTGGAAGTGCATGCCACCTGTGCTCTATGAGGCAGTAGGTGGGTCCCATGTGTTTGAGACTGGAAACTGCGTGTGTAGTTCTGGTGAAAGTTCCAATTGCCCCCTCCAGAATTTCTGAAATTGCATGGCAATGGCAATATCACTTTTTGCTTGGTGCACGAAGGACCATATGAAAGACCCGATGAATCTCAATGTTTTCCTGCATATGACTGTATCTCTATCTCAAGATTGGAAGATATCTCAAGATTGGAAGGGAAACTACCTGTTCCTGTCCCAGGAGGAAAGCCCTCCCCAAAGACAGCCTCCCTGGTTGGGTTTTTGCTTCCCCACATATCTTCTGTGAAGGCAGGGACGGACCCTCGAGTCAAAGATACATCCATCTCGGTGATCTCCGCGCCAAGCGAGGTTTGTTGGGGGGATGCAATGCAGTCTGACACCAGCATCATGGCGTTTGAGCCTGGGAGGGTGCACATCCCCAGGATAAATCAACTACACCCCGTCCTGTTTGTTATTGTTTGCTTTGCACCAATTATGTGTAGAGTGGATGTAGAATTTGGCTGTGGGCCAGCATTTAAGAGGTGCTTTGACCATTCCACAGTGAGGTGCAGGGAGGATGTACCGGGCTTTAGTTGACTTCCCATTTTGTAGAAAAGAGCAAAAACAAAACGGCCTCGGATTCTCCTTTCATCAGGTCTTTTTGGCTTCTCCAATAGACTCAGCGGGTCAAACCACAGCCCAAATTAGGATTGCCAAGATCACGAAGCCTTTTCAGTATCGATCATCGAACACAGCCCAACACATTGCAAGGATCGTTGGATCTCACATTTGAGAAAGGAGGCCCTGATTACCAGAACTTCTACTCCAACCTTCCTTTCGGGCAGCTTACCATTTTGAACCTGCCAATCGACAGCGACGCAGCCATGAGTCGCAGAAGAAAACGACAGTCTTCACGGTGGTTGCTCTGACGACTGGCCATGGACACACACACACACTCTGACATTGGTTTTCGGTTAACTCAATTCCCAGGTGGAAAAAGGTGAGAAAACCGCAAGGTGAAAAGGTAAGCGCAACTGAATTGTTTAACAATCTGTTCACTCATCTGCAGAACGCGGCCGAACGACGGCGGCTGAAGGCAGCGGTGGGAAACCTGTTTGTGGGGAAAGTATCGTGAGCAACCACCATGCAACCAAATCGAAATTGGAACAGCTTGATCAAAAGTTGAGCGCAGGTACGTCGAAAGAGCGTCCTCTTTCGATATCCTAGTCTGAACCTGGAGCTTCGTTGGCTCACGCCAGGAACAGACCCGTGAGCCCCCTGCTTTGAAAAGCGATTTGGTGGTGAACAGCCCTTCGGGACAGGGTTTGACACACACACACACACACGGTGCCGCTTGGCGGCGCTCGTGCGAACGACCTGAATAGGTACCTAAAAAGCCTTAGAAAAAACAGAAAGAAGCACAGAAAGAGCAGCGCTAAGAGGGCAAGAGAGAAAGGTAGGAGTAGAAAAAAGTGAATACTTAGCCCTTGACTGGGGTAGGGAAACGAGCCTCAAGAGCAACCTAAAAAGCCTGAGAGAAAGCCCACGAAATGACCAAAAGCGCAAGAAGGAAAGTGGGGGGGGCAGGGAGGTGTATGTACATGCGTGTGTCCGTGTGTGTGTGTATGAATACTTAGCACTCTAGAATTACTGAATACTTAGCGGAAGTGAATTAATTGCAATGGTTAGGGAGCGGGACTTTAGTCTTAGACCGCCCGGGTAGAGAAGACTAGAAAAGGGACAACAGAGGGAAAAGCACCGACACACAAGTGTGCCGAGTACCATTGCCCTCTGTTACCCTAATTACTGGGTGGAAGGGGTTGGGGTGTTTGGGGTAGAAACCGCGTTTGGGTTCATTCTCCGTACAAGCCCGGCGGCTATTGGAGCAGTTGATCCAGTGGTGAAAAAGAGTCAGTTGAGAAAATCCAAGGAATGAAGGATCCGAAAAATCTGTTACACGATTTCCAGCATGACTTCAGCGCCCCAGTGGATCACACCCAGCACCCAAGTGGGACGGCTGAGCGGTTCACACTCTGACATTGGTTTTCGGTTGTATAACTCAATTCCCAGGTGGAAAAAGGTGAGAGAACCGCAAGGTGAAAAGGTCAGCGCAACTGAATTGTTTAACAATCTGTTCACTCATCTGCAGAACGCGGCCGAACGACGGCGGCTGAAGGCAGCGGTGGGAAACCTGTTTGCGGGGAAAGTATCGTGAGCAACCACCATGCAACCAAATCGAAATTGGAACAGCTTGATCAAAAGTTGAGCGCAGGTACGTCGAAAGAGCGTCCTCTTTCGATATCCTAGTCTGAACCTGGAGCTTCGTTGGCTCGCGCCAGGAACAGACCCGTGAGCCCCCTGCTTTGAAAAGCGATTTGGTGGTGAACAGCCCTTCGGGACAGGGTTTGACACCCAATCATGGCCTTCCCATGTGCTGAAGATGGCAAGGATATAATGGACCAAGGAAATGGAGATGGGAGACCCTTTCAAACGACAGTTCGGGGCGGAGTTGGGGATGCTTTCCCTTTTGTTCCCTAGGCCACTTGAGGCCATGGAAATGCCGTGTTGCAGGTTTTTTTCTATCGGATCCGTCACCGATATGGGTTGTTTTCCAAGGATCAACGTACATGACCTCCCGGATCTGTTTACCATGGTGCTACTTGTCGATAACCCGATAAGCTTTCAGTTCGACGCCAAACATGGGAAACCATGGTGCAACTGATTTCTTACCTTTTGTGAGTTCAGTCCAAAGAAGGCCAGAAGCTTCGGTTGACCCCGAAGCTCACTGTGCCTTCTTAGGCTCACCGGCGTTCTCATCATCCATCACCTTGCTTAGACCCAGGTCAAGTGCAAGACCAGCTCATTAACGTGAAGCAGCTCTTTGCCCGTCGTCTGCAGAACGCCTTAAACCGACGCCCATATGTGTTGTTTGTCTATGTTCTCAAGATATGCATAGGTGGAGTCATAGGTGGTTTATGGCTGATTACATGATACATCCCGACATGGCGGATTTGCGTACCTCCCGGTTGTGGAGGAGACGTCCCCGTAACTGCGGAATCCGCTCATTTTGAGATGGACCCAGCTTCGACATATTCACCCCGTGAGCATCCCTGAGTAGTATACCATCCAGTTTGTTGAAGTTTAGTATAGTAGTCGTGGCTTATCGGGCAAGTTTTGCGCCTATGAAACCCATGAAAAGGCTTTAACTAATATGATGTTCACCAAGTCCTTCTACTCCAACGTCAATGTGTTCATTCAGGCCAATGACAGCGCGTTTGCGGCCTTGCTCGAGAACGGAGAGGTGGTGACTTGGGGCGATCCAGACCATGGTGGATGCAGCAAAGATGTTCAAGAGCAGCTCAGAGACCTGGCTGGCAAAGTGCGGTACTGGTAGAAGCAGAAGTGAGCCCTACTTTTACTTTGTACACTTCCTTCCTAGCGGGTGCAGCATCTCGAGATCCTGAGCTCTGAGCGATGGGGGATTGCCTGTTAGAACACGGTGATATCTTAAATCCATTCACGGTGCAAAGACCTCTGTGGGGTCTTGAAGGTCTTGCTGTCTTGTGCTGTGCGCGTGTTCACTATCACTGGTAAGATTCTTGCCAAGGAGATGTTTGCCAAATTGAAGCGTCCGAATCAGCCTTTGCGGCGCTCCGAAGTGATGGCCGAGTGGTGTGCTGGGGGGTGAAGGAGATTGGTGGCGATTGCAGCGACTTGAACCTCACGGATGTGAAGAGTCTCTCGCATTTGCTACGGCCTAACAGCAAGGACGCTATTAATAGCTCCTGGCATTACTACAAGTAACAAGAAGCTACTACAGTAGTAACAAAGGGCATCGCTACTAGTAACAAGAAGCTGATATTGTTTTGGCAGAGGTCTATGGCCTAATGCATATGTTCAAAAGCTTAGGAACACAATCCGATCACATCTTTTTTGAAAGAGAGGTGGCATGTGCCAACTACTTCTAAGCTGTGGACAGCGTCTTACGCCAGTTAGGCATACTTTGTTTTTCCTCACCTGTCAGGTGAGGGTTGTTAGATATTTAAAGTGTGCCGCAACTCCTCTGCTTCTCATCCTCCGCTCCACTCCGCTCGGCCGGACCTCAACAGCAAGCATCAGCAAGCTCCAGATTGCAGTGGGCACTCTCCGACCTCAACACACCATAAACAACGCAAAACACAACCACAAACGACACAACCACAAACACACAGCGATAAACACACCCGCAACACACACACACAACAACTGATTGAAATGTCATGGTGGGGATCATTCGAAGTAATTGTTGTTCTTTGTGACATAGAGGTATGTAGAGCATAATTTTTTATGGTTGGCCTCCTGTTTTGCTGCTTTTGGATTTGCAGCGATTTCGGGTCCTTTGCTTGTGTAAGATCCTGCTGATGCTGAAGAACTGTATGGTCAGGGCAATAGCTCAGAGTCGTGACCGTTGGACCGTTGTGAGGTCATGGTAGGTCAACTTAGATCAGTGTCCTGAGGTGGGTTCGAAGCTGGAGATCGACCGCCAATTCCAGTCGACACCTGATGTACTTTTGCCAGGTTCTGTCCGATGTCCAAGGTTTGGTACTTCCCACTTCATGGTTCCCTCAAGTGTAATCAGAATCATGTTTGTTTAGATCCGGAACGTTCGGCTGCATCGCATTGCATGGGTTCTCTTTCTGTTGCGTTTGAGGTCTTTGTTCTTCAGGGCAGGCCTTTGCTGCCCTTCTCGGCGATGGATCTGTGAAGACATGGGGCAGGCCACATGCTGGAGGATGCTGCACCGCAGTGAAAGAGAGTCTTTGGGCGCCAAAGTTGGGTGAAGAAACGGGAATCAGATGAAACTATTCTAGGTGATACAAAAGAAGTTGGACCTCATACACAAGGACGAGTCCATTGACATGGCCTGTACAGAGGTGGCTTGCTGAATTGGACCCGGGGATCCGGACTGGACGCCAGGTTTGGTTTGTCCTCCACATTGAGCACTAAATACCACGTCACGTGGGACTTGTGAGTACTTGGAGCATGCACTATGCAGTTGGTCCCACTGACTACAAACTGCAAGTCTTGACTGATTTAGACAGCTATCCTGTGAATCTGAACGGCAGAAAAGCCTTCTCAGAAGTGGAGTGTAGATCTCCATCGCATTTGATGTGTTTTGTTGAGACTTCCCCAACCTGAAAAACAATCCGACAATGAAAAGCTAGCATAGTCCCCTGTGTGGAAATCCGTGAGCACGATGTGCTTCCCTACCGGGCCGCAGATTTGGTGAAGATGTTGTGTAGACAAATCCGATAAGTTTATCCATATACTTAAAACAGTCAATAGTAGATACTTGCGACTAAGGCTACCTACTAAGTACTTGCGACGACCTACCTTCATTTTGAGTTTCAATTATCCAGTATCAGTGTCAGGTAAACTTCCACAACATCAGGTAACTTTGCTGATTGTCTTGAGCCGTTTGAGACTCCAGGGGTGTCTGGACCCATTAGCCACAAACAGTAAATTGGCCGACCTTTGGACCACTGGGCTAAGACCATTCGTTTTCACCCATGGGGCGGGATAGATCTGATTCCATTCCAATTCATCGCTGCACAGGGCTGTTGGACCCGTGATCAGGTCTTCAAGACGTGGCCCAACTTTGTGGTTCCTCCGGGGCTTTTGCTGCACTGCTGGGCAGTGGCGAAGTTGTGACCTGGGGCGATCCCAAGCACGGCGGGTGCTTTGGGGAATCGCACTGGCCCGGCTGACCGAAACAAAAGGGCGCGGCGGGGCGCAGACCGGGTGTCGTGTCGCACCACCCGCGAGGCGGGTGGTAGAGTCTGGTAGAGCCCACAGTGTCAGGGACTTTCCTTGGAGGGTTCCTGACAGAACTTTTCCACAAAGTCACATGCGGCAACAAGAAGGAGGAAGATCATGCACACCTTCGTAGGGAATTAGGGATGTACAACATCAGGACCCGTGGGAGAGTGCTTGTCTTCAGCCTACCCCCACGCTGCCCTCATTCATGCTAGAGGACGCACATGCCACTCAGGTGGAGTGAAGGCAAGCACGCCCAGCAGTGCTCCTTCCAGTGGTCCCTCCACGCAGCCTGGCATAAAACGCATCAGATGGGAACTCGCGACCTCACGCAGGTGCAACTCCATGATGCAACTGGATTCGCGGCCTTCACCAAATCCAAAAGAAGCGTGGAGAAGGGTATCTCCCCGCACTGATTTGCTGCCAATCCACAGCAGAATGTTAAGTTAGAGATTCGATGATTCAGCTACTTCGACAGTGCCGCCGCAGAGCTTGTCTACCTGGACCTTCGCCCCTATCATTCCACTTACTCCTCTTTTGTTGCGGTTGAACGGAGGAGAACGTGTGCTCGATTCCATTCAATTGAACGGACAGACAAGGAGTAAGTGGGGGTCTACAGCTCCAGAAAGGCACCGGGACCACGTCGCGTTGATTTTGACTCCAGCAAAAGGTCAAGTCAAGTGAACAAAAGGGACCTTTGTGTCATTCTCATTTGGGGACTTTTGGCCATGTGGAATGCAATCCTCATCTAGAAGCTCCTTTGGTCTTCACAAGGGCGGCGTTGTAAGATACCCGATGTCATGTGGACCCCTCGATGTTGTTTGCCCAGGCCAGCCCGACAGAGGCCCTCTTTGCCTGGCCAACCAGCCAGTCCAGTGAGTCCAGGACGTCCGGAGCTTGAGGGGACCGCTGCGTCATGCTGTGTCCAGCTGAGCACAGGAAACGACCCAATTATATATATGAAGTGTTTGTAGAGTACGGTTTTCAATTTAGGAAATATCACTGTATACAGGGTACAGTGAATCTGAATCCCTTATAAACAGTGAATCCCTCCAATTGATTGAGCACGTTTTCCAATATATACATATTTGGAGTGATTCACTGTTCTGATATGTTCTGTCAATTTTGGCGGTTGCTTGGTGTCAACTATCCTGTTTTGTCTATGATGCAATGATGTGTTTAAGGGCTTGATCAAGGAAGAAAAAGGAACAACAGGAACAACAGGAACAAATTTTGTAGATACAGGTAGAACACGTGGAAGGTTTGGTGATGTTTGGTGACAGGTGTGCAATCTGAGGTCGATGGGAACATGTTCCAGGTAATACTCTTTTGGAGAGGTAGGTCCCTTTTGCTCGCCTTTGCGAGTGCACATGTTCAGGACTGTTCTAGAGCTTCGTGTAGCCAGGAGTTCGTCAAGAGCATGTTCACCTGCTCAATCAATTGCCTTCTTCTTCAATGTATGCCCAATACGGGATGAATAGCGTGGGCCGGATATGAATACGGACCAAGATAAAGATATTGTTTTCACTAGCATGCAGCTTCAAAACAACCATGACAATGGAGAGTACCTTACTGTCCAGCTTTGGTATTGCAATATTAATGGTCTGTAAACTTTGCAAACAACCCTAAGATATGTTTGGAAATGTTAGACAGCAAATAAAAGAATGATTTTATACCGAATACCTGATTCCAAGGCTTATTGGAGTTCCTTTGTGCAAGCCATGCAAACCTATCCAGTAGCATGTTCAACAATGCACACCAGCTGAGCATTTGGCAAGGAGTCTTTCCATGGAAGAACGAGTTTTGAACGAGTCAGCCCGAACGGAGACTCGAAGAACGCTCTGAGGTGAGCCTGAGATCAAGCGTGCGAAAGCTCAGTGAAACGCTGTGCGATGCGTGGTGATGAGGTGATGAGAAGGATTGAACATGTTGGAAGGTGGCAGATGAAGGTGGGTGTTGGAAGATGGCACAATGGATAATATCCAAAAAACACATAAAACACATGAAATCGTTGATCTTCAATGATTGATTTTAAATCCCCATATACCCTACCATAATTATGTGGGTCACATGAAGAATCCATTCTTTGTTTTAGACTAACATCCCCCGGTATGCCCTGCCTGTACATGCAGGAATGCATGTACCTTCAATTCCGCCTTCAGCATTTCAGAGTGTCAGTCTTTCATTTGCTGTTTGGCATATTTGCTGTCACAAAGGGGCCTCCGAAACATTCCTTTCCCGGATCATCGCGCTGGCGTGCCAAGGCATCACCAGCGCCAGTCGCCTCTTGCAGAGGTCCGGTTTCGAAAGGGCGCTAGGCAGAGCGAAAAATGGTAGTCCTTCTGGTCGAAGATGTACTTTTCGGGTCAGTTTTCGAGACGGATTGGTTTGATTCTTGATTATACTGCAGGATATTGCAGGAGGTGCCTGATTGTCCTTTCGGGGGCTTTCGGGGGGCGTTCGGGGCGTCGCGCTTCGAGACAGCTTTGCATCATATATACCACTTTTCTTGTGACAGCCAACTTACGTCCAAGAAACATGGCAATGAAGGATTCATAAGGCCTCAACCTGTGTTGGCCGACCCTTGGGTTGGAGATAATCATGCCACGGCGATGTCAGTGTTGGGCAAAATTCAGGAACTGTTGGCAATATGGCCGTATAATTGCATAATTATATATATCATCTAACCTACATCATTCCTCAAGAGGGCACGGCCAAGCCAAACCTGTAAGAAGGCTTTGCCGAGGAGACACCCCTCCAGTTTTTGGGAAGACAAACTCAAAAAGACTTCTTGGCATCCTATGGAAGGGGGGACATGAAGAAACATTGACATTTTAATGCACTTCAACTTCAACAAGCTTGGGTCAATTGTTGATCATGTTCTTGCTATCTTAATGTTTGCATCCAGCGGGCACAATTTGAGGCAATGTGTCCGCCAGGCATGAGAGATGCTTCACAGATTTGTTGTTTTTGAGGGGTTAGGAACTGCACAGCTCAGGGGGATGACAAGAAAACGTTTCAACTGACCCCCAAACAAGGGCCTCTCACCAGCGCTCAGAGTGCCAAGGAGGGGAATGAAGTCGCTCGGACTTAAGTTCCCCCGGAGATCTAGGAACCAAATGAATAGTGCGAGCGCTTCTTCAAGGAAGCTCAGGTGGGGGGCTTCCTTGAAGAAGCGTGAGCTATCCTGCGTCCATATGTAGTAGCTTACTTGTAGGTACTGGCTGGCTTCTACTAGCTACCGACCTCTATAGCTACTACTACCGCCTCTGAACGGCCTACCCCCCTTTAGAAACAAAAACAGGAATCCTTTCGTTGGCCTCCAGTTGTTTTTTTTTTCTTCCTGCCACTGTCCTCCCGTTGAAGGCAAAGCTCCCAGAGCTCGCAAAACTGAGCGTGGAGCCTGAGCAGGACCTTTGGTGGAGCTAAAGGGTTTAGAGTTTAGAGTTGACTACACCTTTGCGGTGCCAGGCACTGCCTGCCTGATGATGCTGCGCTCAATATAATAGTATAGAATTGGTTCATCCAAGAAAAACAAGGTGTCCTTGATGGTCTTTGTCTCATGCCGGTGGCATGGAGGAGTCTGCTAGCAAGGCCCAGAGGTGGTTGAACGGGTTGTGAATACATGGATCTTCAGTGGTTGACCTTTTATGACTGAGGTGAGGTGAGATCGAGTTTCAAGATAGAGCTTGGATGTGGCCCGAATTGTCATAGTGCAAAGGCGAAGATACTGTATGTTGAAAAGCAAATGACTGTCAAGAGTTGATTCTGGCCAAACGTCCAGCTGAACGGATCGTTTTTGAATTCCGAGCGAATCCATCCTGCTCTGGAATGGCTGGCACGTTTCGAGGACTGCCTTCTTTGAAAAGGCCTTCGGGAATGAGAGTAGATTCCAGACACGACCCAAGTGGCAGCAACGACCCCAGTAGGTTCCGACTGGATCGGAGTGAAGTTTCGAAAACCAGGCTGCGACTTGTCGTGCTGGTCATTACAGGTCTACAAAAGAACACAACTCCTTTGGTCAGGCTAGGTCATTTGAGGCGGGGTGGCTTTGAGGTGGGATGACTTGGACGTGTAATTCCGTCGCCATACATGTGACTACATGTGCAAGTTTTTGGGAGGAACTCAGCCGACAAGCAGCCAAGCATTCTCAAAAGACCGTGTGGTAACAAGTCCCGAGGCATTAAGGCTGTCCAACTAGCCAGCTGGTTTCATGATGATTGAGCATAGACAGCAGCCGAAAAAGAATTACCAAGATCAATCACCGGCCGATGGGACCTGGAGTTGGTCCATGGCAAAAGTAGTTGCATGATGTGCCGATCAGTGTTTGGCCCCGCATACTCTTGGTATTGATTCATTTGTCAACAATCATCATCTACGGGATTTGAGTGGCATACAGGAAATGTCCAAGTTTTGGGCAATTCTTGAATTGCCAACTGCAGCAAATCACAGCCAGCGATAGCCATGAGAACCAGCCTTTTTTTCAGCTGCTGTTTCTTTTCCACACGTACCCACGAGCTTTAAAGAGCCTGCGTGCGGAAGGATGACGAAGTGTGTTTCGGCTTCGCATCCTCCGTGTGTGGGCTTGTCCAAAGCCACATTCTTGCATGTTTCTTGCCCAGCCACTTATTAGCACAGGCAGGTAGGTCTAAGCTAGGTGGTGCTTTGTTTCAGTTGGAATTCTCTTCACAGTGCAAGGCTGAGGTTTGCCGTGCTGACTGCTTTTAAAAGCACTGCAACCTGTAGGTCCGTTGGGGCTGCAAAAGGCCCTGCGGGTGTTTGGAATTGCCAGTGTCGGGTGGCTCCTGGACATGAGTGGACATGTACAGAGATGTGACTGTCCAGATATTGATACCAGGCAAGTATTTTATCATGTACTTGCGCCAAGCTTTTGACCTGGCAATTGACCTTTCGTTTAGCCAGAAGGCTAGCATCAGGACTATACTCAAAGGGACAAAACTTGCGATGGGCGGGCATTGATCACTACAGAGGTTTCTTCCTTCCACCCGCTGAAGGAGATCTGTCCTGACGGAAGCAGCCAATGCAATTGAATTGAACGCAACTCATATACTGTATATATATATATAAACCAATAAACCAGGCATTATATAGTGTGTATATATAGAGTATTCTGTGGCATTTGGGCTATCAATCAATAGACTTTAACATACAAGATCCTCACTCAGAAGTAGTTTCAAGACACTTTTGGAATTTATACCATACTCACCCTGTCCAAGTGATTGCCACCCAGCCAGCCGGGACCGCGCCACCACGTGGGTCAAGAGGATCCTGAACCCGTGGCAGCTAACGCACACCGTCCTCCGCGCTTTCACGGTCCTGTGACCGAATTGGTACAGAAGCATGAGTGCTTTGTTCAGTATAGAATGGATGTGTGTAATTAGTATAGATTCGGAACACCTCCTGACCTGCTACCTGGTTTGGGGCATACACCAAACACATCTTGGGAGATGTTGGTTTAAAGCCCTCAAATCACCAGGATAAAGATTCATCACGGACTGTTAAAGCGTTCTTTGGCTCATCCGCGCGATTGCGCTGGATTGAAAAGTTACGATACTGCGGCAACTTCGTAAGCTTATAAAGTCATATTCAGTGGCTGTTCCTTACATAATATGTGAAGCAGTATGTTTCAAGCTTGGTTCAAGGATCGGCGAAGGATAGGTCTTCAAAGTCAAAAGGACCATGGGTTTGAAAGACTTTGCCGCATCTGAGATTTGCAGGGATATTGGTACAAAAAACACTGATATTTAATGTGGATGATGTTGGGACGTGATTCTTCCCGAATTCTTGCCGCAGTTCAGACATGTCAGACATGACATATCAGATTGACCGTTATTGTGCTCCAAGGGTGTTGAGGATTGTATTGCAAAGCACATAAATAATGTCCGCCAGGAACGATGAACATTAATGAACAAACGATAGGAGAAGTTATAATATTTTTCACATTCTTGTACTTATGGACTCCCACACCTCGTTGCAGAAGACTAATACACGACTTCTTGCTGCTGAACTTGGGTGGAGTTTAGGGGGTTAGAGCTCCGATTCATCGCATTTGGACGATCTCAGACGCGCATGTCATGCATTCAGACGAGTATTTCCATCTACAGTATACTCCTCCAGCAGAAGGATGAATCTACCTGGCCTCTTGAATGTTCCTCACTCGTTCAACATCCAAACATCACTGTCATCCATGACCTGTCGTGAGGGTGACAAAGGAGATCCCTCGACCCAAAGCAGGTACCAAGATGCCCAGCCGGATGATCTGTGTCGCTTGATCCAGGACGGGGAAGTGATGGTGAGCATGGTCCATCAACGCAGCCGGGAGCTTTCCATGTTTTAAGTTTTGGAGGTTTGGCTCGGAATTTTTGCCCCTGCTCTATACTGCTGCGTACTAGTGACAGCAACAACCGCTAGAACAACAACAACAACAACTACTACTACTACCACCACTACCACCACCACTGCTAGTGGTGATTTTGGTCTCTTTGTGTTTTTTTCTTGTTCGGGTCATGTTTTGTTCGGGAGGCGCCCAGAAATTGCCGACCCTTGGAACTGAAAGACACGTATGGTGATTTCCTGAGAAACAAGCGAACCTTCCTTTCCAGTTGCAGGAGGTTTAGCTTCGTTAGCATGTAACATGGTCCTGTGAGACCGGCAAACACCAAAACAAAGCACCAATACCATAGACAGTTTTCCTGTTGGGGTCTCAGTTTTGGTGTATCCCCCAAAGCTACCTTAACAGAAACTGTTGTTGCACTTGGTCAAACACATGTAATCAATGCAACTGGACCAATTTAGAGAGGGGCTGGACTATTTAAGGGGGTATGTTGCCATTGGGGGAACATGATTCCTCTTCACAGTCTTGGCATCAGATTTCTAAAGAGTGGGCCATTGAATCACTTAGTGAGCATGCTGGGCGTCTTAAGAAGGATCCAGAGACATTCGTACCGTATCAGTTCGAGGATGATGGATCCGCTGTCAGCTCTAGCAAAAACCACCACTGTGAGGATTTGCTTTTCGATCACTTGCTGGACGAGGCTCACTCCTATCAGGCACAATGGGCCATTTGGCTCTTTGCTCCCATGCAACAGCAGACTTGCATGGAAGCCCCAGCAAAATCATTGACCATCAGGCCTGTGGAATGCAGACCTCTTTGTATATTCTCGCAGGCCTCTATCTATATTATATTTTGGATTGGTCTTCTCTTGATCTTGTCGGACTGTTCACGGACGGATTTGTGGTGCCGTTGGGTCGGGCGGTGTCTGCGTGTCCAACCATGGAGCTGAAACAGCTGTGCCGTCGGTCTCATGATGCCTGTTCAGTCCACCCCGGCCACCTCCATTGTTCCCCGCATCCGCAGCTCAATTTGGCCATGCCTCATGTTATTTGGTCAAGTCCCGAAAAATTGAAAACTAACACAAACTACTATATAGACGCTTTTTCTACTTGATGTATTTTGACATATTTGGCCTATTTTTGTTTTCAGAACATCACTTCCTGGTTCTCTCTTTTGGTGAATCTTTATGGACAGGTTTGGAGTTTACAGTGTTTCACCACTACTTTCGTGTTCACCATCCCAAAGTCACTCTGTATCCCCTTAGTTATGGTAAATCGTTGTATGACTTTGTTTCATCCGGTTTTACATGATTTCTCGTTTTCAGGATCATGCAATTGCAGACTCGCAGGAACTGGGAATCATTCCATCTTCCAACATCTCGTCCCTGTGGCAGTTGATTCTCAAGCACCCGCTGACAGAGAAGCTCATTCTTTGGCCGTGGAACCCAGACGCCGGGCCATTCGTGCAACCGGATGCGTGCGTCTTTTTTGCTCCCAAGGAATGACTCCTAAGAAATGGATTGCGGTGTCTCATTCCGGAAACGGATGACCTACATCTTACGGGAATGAGACTTACCCCCCCAGATGAGGGAATTCCCTGCACCCCCGGCTCTTTTTCACATCGCTGGTGATAGCCGGTTGCTCGTGGGAATAGGATGATAATTATATTCAGGAGTGAGTTGTTCGTTTCTCGTTCTTATAATCTCAACAAGAGGCATTTACACAGACCTACCAGCTGTGTTGACTTGTCTTCAATGCTGTCAAGTGGTTACTTGGGTACTCGTCCAAGTATGAACACTAGCTATTTGACCTTTACTGTCCAGCCCTGTAGACATGGCTTGTCGAAGAACCAGCTCAATACGAGTGTTGTATGATCGATACTGTACTTGATCTATTTGATGCTTTCTCCGGCTGCGGACAGCCATTTGCATGTTCTGTTCATTGCAAGTGCAACATACGTTCTAGAGTGCTAGCTTCATCGTACTGTTGGGTTAGTTAGTATGCTTTGGAATCAGCCTGAAAGGGGAGCTTCGATAGCCATCAATGGTTATAGCCATTCTTGGATAGTGCCAGCAGCCTCAACATGTGATGCAACTTTGGCCTTTTGGGCCTTTTGTTATGTTGGTGATTGTGTCATTGTACTCTCCTTGGTCTCAAGACACCCTTGGAGTTATCAAACATCCAATGTGAACACTTTGGCTTCGTTAATGAGCAGGTGTTGTGGGTAAAGGGTATTTGCGAAGCCAGGAGTTAGGTGTTAATCCCACAGCTTCTATCTGATGGGGCAGTATTAGCTATTTGATTCAATATAGAGCAAGAATGCGTCAGAGGCGTGGGGCTGTGTTCACTTGGCCCTAGTCAAGTCTACATAGACCTATTGTGTGACTATATTTCCAGGAACCAAGTTCATTCAAAAGGCGTTGCTTCGAAGAGTACGTGTTTGGTCTTTGGTGTGTGTCAGTTCCAGAGAAAACTCCGAAGCACAAGTGCCAGGCTGTACAACGGAGGAGGCTCGATGATGTTATCAGACATTGTCTCGCTTGATGCTGCAAGTTCTTTGAGATGGTCGTGCTTTGTCATGCCTGCTTGACCATGTTACATTGTGACTGTTTGGAGATCTGGGCTGATCTTAGGGGTGCGGACCGCAGTAACATGTTCAGGTAACAACAGCAATGACATGTAGTAACCTGCTTTGATAATCTTTGGGAAATGTGTCTTTTTGCAATTTTGTGCAGACGTTTTTGTTGATTCCTGAATCCCATACTTGCAGCACGACTGTTGCACACTTCTCACCGTTGGGAGATACCGGGCCAACCTAAAGTTAAAAATCACACAGGTATTGTCTTGTAAGACCTTGTCAGGCAGCAAGGGCGCTGGAAATTATCTTTGTGACCTCAAGGTACTGATTGTGATTGATTGTGCCATTAACAGAGCAGAACGGGACAGTACAAAGCAGTAGGATAGATGTATATATTGTATGAGTATGTATGTTCACCAGCACTGTGCTGGTTTACCCTTGTAACTGTACGGTAAGTTTGATTTTGTTTTGTGACCCTGTCGCAAAGATAAGATGCACTGTACTGCTTTTTTTTCTCCATTGTTCAAACGAGCCAAAGCGGCGCCAACACAAGATATGGCAATGTCTCTTTGTGGACACTGCCCAGGACCATCAACCTTCTTCTTTCCAAAAGAGTTTATCTTCCTGAACGATGTGCATGCAAATTCGACCTCCCTTCTCCATGATCATGCATCCCTTTTCAGTCTTCCAAACTTCTAAATATGGCATTCTAATAGCGATGGCCTCCAACCTAATGACGATGGCCTCCAACCTAATAGCGATGGCCTCCACCTAATAGCGATTGCCTCCAACCTAATAGCGATGGCC